>QKWP01001698.1:63879-75454 GCA_003550325.1 Gigaspora rosea | reverse complement strand
ATAAAAAATATAAAAAATAAATTATGAATTACAAAAAAAAAATAAATAAAAAAATAATATACCTACTTGGCTGTTCTCTCATACATGCTTATTTCAGTTTACGATGAAACGATTCAATAATTGAATCAATATTTTTTACATTAATTTTCGACTAATAGGAACTTGGGAATTATTTTGTGGAATAGCACACAAGAGTGTAATTTCGAATTTTGGTTCGAATTAAACTTAATTTAGACCAAACTTCGAAATTACACCCTTGTTCATTAGTTGAAAATTAATATAAAAAAGTATTAATTTGATTCTTGAATCGTTTCATCATAAAATGAAAAAAGCATGTATGAGAGAACAACCAAGTAGGTTTATTATTTATTTTTTTTCTTGCTTTTTTTTTATTTTTTTTTTTAATTCGTTTTTTTTATTTTATTTTAAATTATTTCTATTTTATTATTTTTTTAATCCCACATTATTTTATATTAATTTCGCAATACTCAACTCTTCTAGCTCTTACACTAATTCTATGCTACCCTAACCCTAACATATCTAGCTTATGTTATATTTTATTTATTTTAAATTATTTTATTTATAAAATTATTTTTTTTATTATAATCCATTTTTTTAAATTAACATAATATTATTTTACATTAATTTCACATTACCCTAACCCTTCTAGCTATTACACTAATCCCATACTACACTAATCCTAACCTATCTAAACTCTTACACAAACCCCGCGCTATTCTAACCTTAACCCTCTAGCTACAATCGAACCCACCTATGGCACCAGGTACCACAAATACGAGTCAAGACTAGTACAATGTCAACATGCAAATGACTTCAAGCGAAGACGACGACTCCAAGATACAGCACCGGTAAGTTCTTCACAATTTAACAAAAAAAATTCGTCAAAGTTAATTTTTCGATTAACACAACTCGAAAAAAGACTATATTATTGCTTACCCAACTCTAACTGTCAATTAACTTTGTAAATCTATTTTAACAGCACAACGTGTCCGCCGAATCTGTACTGCCATATAGTACGAGACGAAAACACTAACGTACAATTTTTCTAAGCAAAAAAAACAACATACGGCAACTCCAAGTGTCGGCATAAGCATATCACGACGACACCAATAAGCATACAATGACAACACCAACTACTGCGAAAAAAAATCTACACCGAAAAAAAAAATTAAAAAAGAAAATATAAACAAAAAAAAAGCTAAATATGTACTGCTATGATTTGTGTGACCGGGAGCAGGCCGATCTTGATCATAGATCAGATTTGCACGTGATCCGGAAAATCTCACCTATATCCTGTATCTGTCTACCTTTTAAATGCATGTTTTTGTTTTGTTTGTAAAAAGTTATTAGTACTAAATGCATATTTTATATTTTGTAAATGCGCATTCTTTTAAATAACTTTTTATATCACACTATTTCTCTAAATACATATAGTAATCAAATTTTAGTATTTAAAATAGGTTATATAGTTTTTAGTAAAACTTGATGATCTAATTTTTAAAGCTGCAATTTAATTGGCTCTTTCTAAATACATTATCTCTTTAAATGCATATTGTACATACAAGTTGCATTTATGAACATTTAATTGTACAATATTTGCAACTTTAACTATAATTCTTTATTACAAAATATTAAATTACAAATTTTAAAATTAACAGATATTAAGATATACTAACTACTTAAAACTAGATCATAGCTCTAATATTACTAATATGAAAACTATTAAACCAAAATTTATATACTTTAAAAGTGTAAAAGTCTCATTATACAATAAAATAATTCTAATTTTACTCTATACAACTAGCTTCTAAAAATTTAATTTAGACATTAAATATTTTAAGATAATAATATTATACTAACAAAAAAACAAACTCTTAGTACATAAGCAAACATATAACTTGTTATAGTAAATCAAGGTTAAAAATAAAACTATTGAATTAATTTTTATATTTTTATATTTACATTTTGTTTGATTAAAATTAAACAATACCTAATTGTAGCTAGTTAGATTCTTTTTAATATTGTATTCTTTTTTTAATTATTAGATGATTTTGATTACTAGTTAATTGATTTACTAAATAGTTATAAATTTTGGTTAATTCCAGCTTAAGATTCTTAATTTAAATTGATAGCCCAAGTTTGTTTTTTATAATTATAATTAGAACAAAAAAATATTTTATAGGATTTTTACAACTCCAATATTAAAAAAAGAAAAATTTAAACAGCGCACCGGTGCACTCAGTGCATCTCTATAAATTTAGTATTTTTAGTAGTTCTAATAGTATAATAAAAATTAAAAATTAATTAAAGTTAGAGTTAAAGTTAGAGTTAGAGTTGGGTTTAGGATAAAATTGCAAGAGGTGCATGTTTGCTTAGTAACATAACAGGGTTACCCTAGTAAAATTGCGAGATGTGTATTTTTGCTTAGTAACATAACAGGGGTTACCTAGTAAAATATTAAGGTATTGAAGGGATGCACTAAGTGCACGGTGCACTATATAAAGGATTTCTTAAAAAAATATTATAACTTTAAATATTTTTTTCTCATACTTAAAATCTAATTCTTGTGAAACTTTTGAATGTAAATTATTATTTATATAATAAATTTTAGTTTTTTTTTATAAAGTTTTCAACTTTAATAATATTAACTTCTAATAAATCTTGTACAAATTTATAATTTAATTTATTAATTAAATCTTTTAAAGTATTATTATTTTCAAAATAAAGATCAAGAGTATTATCTAACTATAAAATTTTCTTTAGCTTATCTGAATTTGATCAATAGTTTAAATTTGAAATACTTTACCTTTTAGCTAATTATTAGTTTCAATTATTAAAAAATTTATTTTTATTTAACTATTTTTAATATTTTACACATATAAAGAAGATTTGAAAATAAATTTACCTTTTTATATGCAATCCTTATAGCATTTTATTTTATTATTTAATAGCCAATTTTACAAGTTATCAATATCTATTTTTAAAATAGAAGTATTAATGGCAAAAATATAATCTAAATTAAACAAATTATATAAATATTTAAATAGTTAGGGGCATGCCATTTATCACATGATTTTTACCATAGATACATGGTCAGAATATATTATATTAACCAATTAGAATTAGATAAAGTGATCACATCATACATGGATAGGGGTGGCTACTAAGTAGAAAATATCATGTAATAAATGGCATGCCCCTTAAAATATAATAAAAATTTTAAAAATTTAAATTTAATTACCTGATACAGACTTTTTTTCTTGAATATCTAAGATATTTTTACTATATAAAATATTATTTCTATACTGTTCTCAATTTAATATTTTATACAATTCATAATAAGAAAAGTTCTGCATTAATTGTTTGTAAGTGTTCAAGTGCTTTTGTACTGTGCTTTCGAAAAAAAATAGAAAATTTGGAAAGTAATCTTTATGAACTAAAATAAGCAAGACTAATGATTCTATTAAACTACAAAATATATTAAAACTTACCAATAAAATATAGCTTTATTCATATTATACCATTTTGCTAAATATAAGATAGCACATTAATCAATATAATTCTTTTATATATGGGAGGCATTAATAGAAAAAGAACAAATCTTTTCTAATTTAACTTTAAGTTAAAATAACTTAACAATTACTTAACCAAATTTAATCAAATTTTTTTATTTTAATTTTTTATAGTTATAGAATTAAAGCAAAAAAAATTATTAAAATTTGATTTGGTAGTTGTCAAGATATTAATTTAAAAATTTAAAAAAGTTACTAAAATGATTTGTTCTTTTTCTATTGATGTTCCCCTATATATAGAAAAATATGCATATATTGCTATTATAATTCTAGTTTTATGAAGAATGTTTCGATTAAAAAATAAATTAAAAAATTACTTATATTTGTTAAATTTAGCTTTAAAATTAATATTAAAATTTAAATAAATAATTAATATAAATTATTAAAAATCATTGTAGTAGCTTATATTGAAATTGGCTTATACTAAAAATTTAAGTTATTTTATTATGAAATTATAAAATTTTAGAGAGCTTTTTTAGGGGTATTGTTTTATATAGTTTGGTTAGGGTTTAGAGTTAGGGTTATTAATAAAAGTGAAATGTGGATTTTAGTAGATAATATAAATTTAAATAGAGACCCCAGAATTCAGTATAAGCCAATTTCAGCATAAGCTGCCACATATATTTAAAAATCAAAAAAATTTAAAATAATAAATAATCTTGTTGTATCACATATAAGATATGTTGTTTTAAAGGTAATTTGATTATAATAATTTTTATAATGATATTAATTATAGATTAAAATTAATAAAAAATATTTATTTAATAAATTTTTATTAGCAAAATTTTTTCAGTTGTTATTGTTTTGTTACCAATAAAGAGTAATAATATAGCTTAAGAAACTTTTACAATTTTTATTGTAGAAATATCAATTCAAACAAATATTAATATATTAAGCATAGATACAGATAGTAAAATTACTGAATTTAATGCACAAACATTACTTATACAAAGCAATGATACACAAGAATTTCTTGTATATAGAAATATGGTTTACAATATACATTTCAAACATCTATTTATTCTAAAAAGCCTATAATTTGTATCCAAATATGCTAAAAAAAATAGTAAAAATGCAATCTATAGTAGAGCTCATTTTTTAGTTCTAGAGAATAATACTATGCAATATAATCAAATTTATTAGCTTGTACAAAAAAAAAATTTTGCACTTTTATATTCAAGATATTATAAATGTAGATAACAAGATAACAAAGCTATATATAGATTATTTTGTTCAACTTTTTTGGCTTAATGTCAAAATAATAGATGTTTAAATGATAATAAATTGTATATTTTTTTATTTTTTTTAATCTTAATAGCTCTTATCTTTATTAAATTTATTGAAAACTTTTTTATAGTTGAAAAAAATTTTATAATTTAAATTTAATGCTAAGAAAAAGAAAAACATATAGCTAAATAAACAAAAGTAGATCTAGTACTTATCTGTGGTCTAAACAACTTTACAGAAACTTATAAATTTTTGACAATGCTGTCACGATATAGTGACGATGTTATCTCAAGATAACCATGATTCTGAAAAAATTTTGTGGCGATTTATAATGCTACAATATTTTTACCTTATAGCTGTTACATCGTAACTATAACTCAAAAATCTAGTAACGATTTTGTTAAGATTCCATAACGATTTTAATAATAAAATTGTTATGATATTACAACGATCTTACTACAACTACACAAAAATCAAGTAATGATTTTGTTAAGATCCCATAATGATTTTAATAATAAAATTATTACAATATTAAGACAACCTTACTACAACTACACAAAAATCGAGTAACGATTTTGTTAAGATTCCATAATGATATTAATAACAAAATTGTTACGATATTATGACGACTTTATTACAATTTTTATTAGATCTGGTGACTATTTAATTGTCAAGTTGCCACGATTTCTTTATTACAATCTTATTACAATCTTATTACAATCTTATTACGATTGTTATTTGATTTTGTGACAATTTAATTGTCAAATTGCATGATTTCTCATTGCGATATTATAGCGATATCATAGCAATTTTATTACGATTGTTATTAGATTTGGTGACAATTTGAATGTCAAATTGTAATGACTTCGTGTTAATATAAAATTATAATACGTATTTAGAAAATTATGATAATATGCCTTAATATAGAAACTCAATAAGCCCTATAAGAAAAATGTATCGGATCAGCACGGGCTTTTGTGGCATGGGTCAAGATCCGGATTTGTACGTGTATGGTCCGAGTTGGTACGGATTCGGTGGTCCGTGTAGGACTGTATGCCCATGCCAATTGGACTGTAAATTGGATCATTAACCATAGTTGCCACAACAAATTTGAACCGGCTGATCTTCAATTTTGATTTGCTAACAGCTGAGGATCTTTAAAATTTTGGCCCACATTTCAAATTGTTTACTAATCTCTGGCCAGAATTAACTTTTAATTTTTTTTATTACAAAAATAGAAATTTTTAAAAACCTGCATTATGCCCAGGAACATTAGTAAAACTATGAGCAATTCCGGCCTAATTTTTTGTTCATCACTCTTAGCCAATCAAAATTGAGAATCTACCAGTCCAATTTTGTTGCGGCTGCTATGAATCACTACTGCGGTGATTTGTAGCTTAATATATCTGAGATTCTTATATCACGAGTAAGGAATCGAAAGATTAATTTACTACAATGTCACAAGATTCTTATGTCATGAAGATCAATTTTATTAATTGTTATCCTAATTAGTAATAACAATAGATTACGTGTATTATTAAGTATATATATAAGGGGTTCTAACTATTAATCAATTATCTCTTCTTCTTATACGTGTTATCTTGGAGAGTATAGATCGATTAGAGTCTTTTGGGAACAAGAATGTGTATCTTAAAGATTAATTTACAATCAGAGAAACTTAGAGTCAACACTTCTACTCAGATTTCGAAGGTTGAAGCTCTACTTGGATTATACCATGATATAACAGTTTATCACAATAATACAAAAAAAGTATTTGAATAATTTATTGGGAACGACAAGATAAGTAAAACTACTGGAGTACTATTTCAAAGTTTTACTCAACTGAGTTCTGTCTTTATTCAGGTGAAAGGAGCTTCGCTTTTATACTTTTTTTTACAGGATATGTAATTACAGGTTTTTTTTTTATAACACTTAAACGCCAAAAGAACTATAGATTCCAAAGGGCAGATAGGTCTTAAGGGTCGTATGGTTACTTAGGTCATAAATACCTTTAACGGTATTTATGGCCTAAGTGCCATAAATAGAAAAAGGTAGTTACTATTTTTAGAATTTAACGTTATATACATAACTAATTCCAATAAAAATATCATGTTTTAAGGTAATAAATTAAAAAATAAAAATTAAGGTCCCGGGAACCCCGCACACCATGCCATTTTGTAAAACATGCATGTACATGCTACACAACCTGTGCCATTTTGTACATTTCTGAAACCAACCAGTACCACTTTTCTTGTAGAGTCTAAACTTGATGTAATTATTTTTTTTACTTCAATTAAATAGACATATAGAATTAGAATAACAAAACTTCCATCGATTTTAAATAGTTAGTTAACGAGATTGAGATATCTTTGCTCAATTTTGGAAAAAAATTTGCTGCAGCTTTGTTTTGATAGTTATTCAAGTTGAGCGAAGATTTCTTAACAAACACCTAACTAAAATCAATAAAAATTTTTTTTATTCTGATTCTTTATGTCTATATTATTAAAGTAAAAAAAAAAAATTACACCGAATTTAGATAGTGGTTGTCGAGATATCCTTATTAGAAGTTTGAAAAAATTAATTAATGATTGAATAATTTTGTCAATCATAACGTGACGGTTCAAGTAGAATCTAACTTTAGCGACAATCGTATGTATTAAATTTTTAAATAAGCTTTAACTAAATTTGGTGATATTAAAATTTGTAAAACTGGTTATTAATATAATAAATGCTATCGATTAAAAAAAAGTGATATAAAAATTGTTTCTTTCAAAAAGTGTACTTTTAGTTATATTTAAAAAATGATTACAATATCTTATATGTAAATAAAAAAAGTTAATTTTTCGACATTATTAAAAAATCTTCCTAATTAGGGGAGTAACAAAAATCAGGTGATTTTTTAGGGGGGGAGGGGGGTAAAAAAAGTTGAAATTATATATAAGAACCTGACTATTTATATATTGAGGAAGAGGGGGGGTAGGCCTCTGATAAAAAATAATCAGGTGATTAGAGCAGTGTCATTAATCACCTGATTATTTTTTATCAGAGGCCTACCCCCCTTCCTCTTCCTCAATATATAAATAGTCAGGTTTTTATATATAATTTCAACTTTTTTTTACCCCCCTCCCCCCCTAAAAAATCACCGGATTTTTGTTACTCCCCTTAATGACACTGCCCTTATAGTTTGATTTACTTTGCACTTGCTCACATGATACGTGGTTTACCAAAATGCAAGCCTTCATATCTCTTGTTAGTAATTACTTATATTCTTTTCTGACATCTTTTTTATACGAAGCCCTTTCTACTAGTAAAATTTAAAAGATTCACCATGTTGAATAGCATTTGAATGTTATTCAAACTGCTTTTCGAATTGCCATTCAACACTATCACATGATTTCACAAAAATTCATGTTCGTGAAGTCGTGTGATAATGTTAAATTGCATTCGAATTGTGCCATTCAACATGGTGAATCTTTTAATTTTACCATATTCTCAGCTCTTAGTTTCACTAGTTATCGGCAAACTTCCAAGCCTCAAAAATCCTCCAAGCCAACAACTTCATTTAACTAGTTCTCTAGTCAAGTTCCAACTCTCTAGACGAGTTCTGGTAGTCAAACGGCTAATAGTCGATTAAGACCAAGTCTAAGATATAAAAAAATTTAATTATATATTTAGAATACTTGTCCAAGTCACATTTACGCCTCAGTTAAAGCCTAAATTATATTGTAATTTTTTTTTTAAAATAAATATTTCATAGAAAGTTAAATGATCAAACTTGTTTATATTCTTTATAAATGCATACCCTCTATAATTGCGCCCTATGTTTTGGTTACAACTAATAATAACACTTATAAAACTAAATTCAATATAAAATTAGATATTCTAATTCGATATATCTAATAAGTTACAACGATTGTTTTGTTATAACTCATATTTTTTTGCGTGTTAAATTTCATGAAGTCAAAATTGTATAAAAATTTAATTTTCATGACGAATTTTTTTTTTAAAAAAAATTATAATTTTAGCTTGCCGAATTTTTTTTTTTTAAAAAAAATTAGTAATTTTAGCATGACGATTTTTTTTAAAAAAATTGTAATTTTTCACGCCGAATTTAATTTTTCTAAAAAAAATTGTAATTATCGTTGACGAAATTTTTTTAAAAAAAAATTGTAAGTATCGTTGACGAAATTGGTTTAAAAAAAATTGTAATTTTAGCATAATGAATTTTTTTTTTAAAAAAATTGTAATTTTTGCATGATGATTTTATTTTATTATAATTTTTTATGACGAATTTTTTTTTAAAAAACAAATGTAATTTTAGCATAACAAATTTTTTTTTTAAAAAAAAATTGTAATTTTAGCATGATGATTTTTTTTTAAAAAAAAATTGTAATTTTTTATAAGGAAGGTTTTGGATTTTTTTTTTATAAAAGAAAAACTTTTTGTATTTGGAATTTTTCCTTTATAAAAGAAAAACTTTTTGTATCTTTAGCATATAATTTTTTTTTAGAAAAAAAATATTACTTTCGAAAAAATGTTTCCAAAAAAAAGAAAAGCCAATACTCAAGACGAAGCATCTTTCTCAAACACAGCACGACAATCACAATCTTCACCATACCCCATTCAACAATCACAAACCTCTGTTCAACAATCACGTTCCAAATCTCAAAAATTACGTCCCATCCAATCTGACCCAACCATCCCAATCATCCAACCCGTCCCATCCATTCCAACCATCCAACCAAACCCAATCATCCAACCCATCCCCATCCAATCCACCCCATCCATCCAACCCGTCCCAACCATCCATTCGTCCAACCTCACCAATCCTACTTTCAATCTATCCCACCCATTCATCAATACCAATACCAAAGTTCCGGTATAATTTTATTAACATCTATTAAAGAATCAAGCTTTTATTAACTTCATAGCGAAGATATCGTTAGATATCATTGCTATGAAGTTAATAAAATCTTGATTTAAATTTTTATTAATTAGTTAAAATTATTTTATTTATAGCTTTTAGTAACTTCATAGCAACAATATCGTTACGATATCGTTGCTATGAAGTTACTAAAAGTTTGATTTAGAATTTTTATTAAATTTATTTTATTTATATATATTTTTTTTCTTATAAATTAAGATCTTAATACATTGTTAAATTTCCTAGAACATCATATTAATAATGATCGTTCTGCAACACTTGCGGCATTAAGAACTCGTTTTGGTCTTCNAATTTCCTAGAACATCATATTAATAATGATCGTTCTGCAACACTTGCGGCATTAAGAACTCGTTTTGGTCTTCTTCATAACGATCTGTTAAACGATGGTGTCGTTGCTATGATGACAGTTATCTTCCCGAATACGTCGAGAAGATCTAGATCGGTAACTCCTATTTTATTGCGATCGTCAAGTGCCGAAAACTTGAAGTTTTCGGCCGAAAGCTTGAATTTTCATATAAATAACCATTTACCATTACATGCACATACTTATGGCAACCTTGTAAATACTTCAGTTGGTACTAAAGAAATGGTTCACTGAATTTTTAAAAATCTAGTACCACGAACAAATTGCAAGAATATTAAATTAGATTTGTTGAACCGATATACTACATTATTTGCTATTCGGCATCTTATTGATGGTGGTGTTGATAGCAGAATCTCAACATTTAATCAAGGCTTTGTCAATATTTCGCAAGATTTTAAAAAATTATTTAGTAATTGGTTTATTACCAAAACTAATAATTTTATACAATTAGATCATGAAGATATTGATATCGAAGGTTATTATCATTTGCTATTTTTTCTTGTCATTACTATTTTATTTATTTCAGTAATACGTTATTGGATTTTCAACATACAATAACTATATAGGTAGCTGTTAATAGAAAACTAACTTTCACAGCTCATATTTCGATGAATTTTAAAGATATCTTGATGGTTTAATATTCAAAAGAAAGCTTAGATCAGAAGCTTTCTTTTGAATATTAAATCATCAAGATATCTTTAAAATTCATCGAGAAATGAGCTGTGAAAGTTAGTTTTCTATTGACGAATACAGTATTATTTTTAATATGAACATACTAATATATATATTGCTTATTTAGTACATTTACAAATTGAACATATATTTAATATTAAATTAAAAAAAAGGATTCGTTTACAAGATCTTGAAGAAAAAGTACTATGTCAAATAAATAATTCTGAATTTAGATCAGAGTTATACCTTTCATACTGCGATTTTGGGCATATGGAAGCTCTCATTAATACAGGTCTAAGCTTTTATGAAGGCGTAACATATCTGGTAGAGAATAGTTATAACATTATTGAAAAGTATTCACTACATGCTAGTGATGTTATAACTATTCAAGAAGAAGAAGAAGAAAGCTATGCTATATTGAGAGCAATTTTTTCGTCATAAAGGCAATAATGGATATTTTTATCCATTTATTGTAATTGATTGGCTTGAAAAAACCAACCAAGTTTATAGTTTATTAGAATGCCCAATTTATAAAGTTCAATCAGAAAAAAATCGAGATTGGCGACGTGTCAACCTATTGTCGGTAGTTGATCAAATAAAAAAAGCTCATTTTGTTCATAGATGTTCAAGTGAATGTACAATTAGCCATGATTTAGAAAATATGTACTATTTAAAAAATGTTTATTATTTTACTGCTATTTAATTAATATTTAATACATATCAGCTAATTAATATTTCAGTATTTGACATTGTACAGTATTATATTTGGCAATA
>QKWP01001698.1:38300-61597 GCA_003550325.1 Gigaspora rosea | reverse complement strand
GATCATTTAATATTATTTTTGAAGTTTTTTTTGGTTCTTTGATATTCACACTAATATTTTCTAACGTTCTTTTAGTTCATCGAAACTCTCTTTACGATTTTTAACAATCTTGTGATGGTTTTTTAACGATTTTTCTACGGAACATTTAATATTATCTTTGAAGTTTTTTTTGGTTCTTTGACATTCACACTAATATTTTTTAACGTTCTTTTAGTTCATCGAAACTTTCTTTACGATTTTTAACGATCTTGTGATAGTTTTTTAATGATTTTTCTATGGATCATTTAATATTTTCTTTGAATTTCTGACAATTTCTTCTCTATATAATTTTTAATATTTGTTTTTAATAGGTTTATTAATTTTACTGTAGTTTATTATTTGTATTATTTTTGTTGTAATTATGAATATAATAAAAAAGTATTATTGTAAAATAATTGTAATAAAATTGTTATATTATCGTAAACACATAGTAGAAATTCCGTTGAAAAATTTTTATTAAATTGTGACAATTTAATTACTAAATCGCGAATATATTGCTGCTTAATTGTTAGTAAATGGTTATAATGCCTTCACAAAGTTTTTACAATATTGTTATAATATGGTTACGATGTAGTTACCATAATCGTAACTTCATCGTAGTAATATTATTTTAATATTTAAAAATCATTATATCAATTTAGTAACCAACTAGTTACTTAATCATAAATATATTTTTGCATTATCGCAATTTGATTTATTTTAAATCTTGTTACAATATTGTCACGATGTGGTTACCATAATCGTAACTTTGTCGTAGCAATTTTGTATTAATATAAAAAATAAATTGTATCAATTTAGTAACAATTTAGTGACTACTTAATTACAATATTATTAAAAAATTATAAATTTCTGTAAAGAAACTAGAGTAGCCAAGGCTTATTAAGATTTGGTTATTAGTTAATTAATAATCTACAAATAAATGAAAATTTGTATTAATAAAATCTATAGTAATACATATAAAATATTACTAGTAAAATTAGTATTTTTGACTAAGTAAAGTTAATTTTTTATTAAGCTAATATTTTGTAAGCTTTTAATGAAAGTTGTAAAGATACAGTCAACTCTCTGTGAATGCACTGTGTAGAGACAGCAAAAAATCATGCATTTAGGTAGGTATTGAATTTAGGGGGATAAAAATCTATAAGTGCATATATAGCAAGAACACAACAAGACCATGCATTTATAGAGTTATTGCATTTATGAAGGTTGTATTTATGGAGATCTGACTATAGTTTTTATAATTCTAATAATAGTAAGATTAGTAAAATAAGTTAAATAAATAAAAATTACAAGTGATTTAAATTGAAAATTTTTATAATACTATAGAAATCACAATTTCTGTATTAATATTTTTTACTATATTTTATTATAAAAATTTTCTCAGTATTAAGTTTTCATTTACTTGCAAATTATAAATTAATACACTTTAAGGATATATATCTCTTTATTTTGGTAAATAATTGTGGCAACTTATACTAAAATTGGCTTATACTAAAATCTGGGGTCTCTATTTAAATTTATATTATCTACTAAAATCCACATATCACTTTTATTAATAACCCTAACTCTAAACCCTAACCAAACTATATAAAACAATACCCCTAAAAAAGCCCTCTAAAATTTTATAATTTCATAATAAAATAACTTAAATTTTTGATATAAGCCAATTTCAATATAAGCTACCACAATATATATTATTATATATTAATATATTGTATTTTCAATGCTTAAAATTAATCAAATAACACATCTTAATTCTTGTGAATAAGTTATTAAGCTTCAATTTTAGTGCAAAAAAGTGACCAAAACCCTAAAGTTAATCAAGCAATTATTAAGTAATATGAATTGACCCTGCTTTAGACATCCCCCAATTTGGTCTTAATATAAAATTTGCTTTTTTAACAATAAAAATAAATAATATTCAGAAAAAAAAGCTTTATTATAATTAGAATAGCATACATGCATTACTCTTTATTTAATTATATTTAACATATATGCATCACTCTTTATTTAAACAAGGACAACCACTATGCCAGTGGCTTGTGCACTTCGCATTTACCTTCCTGCATCTGCACCTTTTATTATCACATGAACCCTTGCAGCTACAAATAGAACCTGACATCATTCCTACACTCTGAAGTCTCGCTGCTTCTCGAATTGATATTTCGTCTGATGGAATTTCATTAAGTTTAGGATAAGTGATAGCTCCTAGTGATTCAAGCTCACTTGAGGAATAACATACACTAATTACACCAAATTTACAACCCAGTTTGTATCGATCTTCTCTAGTCTTTTCTAAAATCTTACAAAGTAGGGTCGGACGATCAATGCCAAATCGATCAATCTTTGGAATGTTTACTCTTACGAAATCACCAACTTTAAAATCAACAAGCTTTCTTTTTTTTATCATTTGTTGCGTCATTTTGTCAGTATACTGCTGAAGATTTCGTCGTGCAGCCTCTCGTAGTATTTCATGTCATTCGGAGTTTGAAGGATTATTAGTTATATCTGTAAGAGCTAGATATAAATTTCGATATTAATAACTATCATACCTTCAAAAAAACAAATACAAAAATTTTGAATAACTTACCATAATCACTAGATGAAGACTTTGAATTGTTACAGATTTTGAGTAATGGTTCTGAACAACCAAGACCATTATCAGGCAAAGATACCGAACAACTACCAGAACTAACGGGCGAAGACACTAGAGAATGACTACCAGGCGAAGGCACTAGATAGAAAAATTAATATTTAATGCAGAATGAGTAATAGCATAATATAACTACTATAATTATTGTTGCGGCTGATGCTGAAATTTGACCTATTTTGATATAAAATTTTAAGAGATGTTTTTTTTCATTTTTGTCTTATAGAGTTAGGATAGGGTTTGGGTATAGATTTCAAATATGTGAATTTTAGCAGGGCTTATAGTTTCAAATCGAGACCCAAATTCCAGTATTAGCCGCGACAATTATTAGACAAAGGCACTAGATTAAAATGGACGAAGGCATTGGACAACTACCATGATTATTGGGTGAAGACACTAAATAAAAAAACTTATTAGATAGCATATAAAATAATTAAAGAATTATTATTGAATGAAAGCACTATATAACTACCATGATTATTGGGCGAAGGCACTAGACAACCAACGAAACTATTGGGCGAAGGCACTAGATAAAAAAAAACAGTTATTAACTAACATACTGAATAATCAAAGCATTGCAATTGTGTGAAGCAATATTATAGAACAGGGTGAAACCTGAGTTGCGAAATAGTGAAATCTGCTTTGTAGATCGAGTTAGAGTGAAATTCGCGTTTTATTATGTTTTTTATTATAGAACAGCGGATTTCACCCTCGCATGATGATCATAGCAGGTTTCACTATTTCACAACTCAGGTCTCATCCTGTTGTAATATAATTACCATAGTCATTGGGTAAAGGCATTGGACAACCACCGGGACTATCGGGCAAAGACATTGAACGACCACTAGGACTATCAGACGAAGGCATTGGATGACTACCAGGACTATCGGACGAAGGCATTGGATGACCACCAGGACTATCGGGCGAAGACACTAAACAAAAAAAGCTGTTATTAGATAGCATACAAATAATTAAACCATTATTATTGGGCAAAAGCACAATATAACTACAGTACCATGGGAAGGCATTAAACAACCAACGTAACTATTGGGCAAAGGCACTAGATAAAAAAAAATTTATTAAATAACATACTAAATAATCAAAGTATTACTATTGTGAAGTACATATAATTACCATAGTTATTGAACAAAGGCATTGGATAACCACCGGGACTATCGGGCGAAGGCACTAAATAAAAAAAGCTGTTATTAGATGAAATACTAAATAATCAAAGCATTACTATTGTATGAAGCACATAAAATTACCATAGTTATTGGGCGAAGGTGCTAGATTTATGGGCAAAGACATTGAACCACCAGGACTATTGGGCGAAGGCACTAAACAAAAAAAGCTATTAGATGACATACAAATAATTAAAAATCTATTATTGGGCGAAAGCACAATATAACTACCATGGTTTTCAGGAGAAGGCACTGGACAACTACCATATTTATTAGATGAAAGTACTAGATAAAAAATTGGTAACATACTAAATAAATAATTAAAGTTATTATTTGGTGAAGGTACAATATAACTACCATAGTTATAGTTATTGGGCGGTACTAAATAGCTACTACAGTTATTAGACGAATGTTTTTAATTAAAAAAATTGTTACTAGATGGCATGCTGGATAATCAAAGCAATTTGTTAGTGAAAGACAATATAACTACCATAGTTATTGGACAAAGACATTGGATTTATAGGCGAAGACACTGGACAACCGCTGTGGCTAGTGGACGAATAGTTATTAAGTGAAGGTACTGGACAACCAATGTGGCTATTGGGCAAAGAATGTCTACTAGAACTATTGGGCGAAGGCATTGAATGACTACTGGAACTATTGGGCGAAGGCGAATGACTACTGAGACTATTGGGCAAAGGCACTAGAGAAAAACGCTAGAATTAGATGGCATACTAAATAATTAAAGCATTATTGTTGTGTGAAAGCACAATATAACTACTGTAGAGATTTGATGAGGATACTAAATCTATGGGCAAAGGCATTGGACGACCACCGGGACTATTGGGCGAAGATACTTAAATAAAAAAATTGTTATTAGATGACATACTAAATAATCAAAATATTATTATTGGGTGAAAGAACAATATAACTACCATAGTTATTTGGCGAAGTTTCTGAATTTATGGGTGAAAGTATTAATAAAAAAAAACTGTTATTACATAACATGCTAAATTATTATAGTGTAGAAGCACAATATAACTACTATGGTTATTTGGTGAAGTTGCTAGATTTATGGACGAAGACACCAAATAGCTATCCCGGTTATTGGTCGAAGGTACTAATAAAAAAAAATTATTAGACAAGATAATCAAATATAATTATTGAAAAAAAGCATAATATGGGGTGTCTTCAATTAAAAGGGCCCATTTTTACATTTTTTTGAAAAATGAGTTTTCGTTAAATTCATATAAATTTTAACATGATTGACTTTTTTTAATTATAAATGAAAGCCGAATTACATAATAAAAAATCAAGATAATGTAAAAAGAAAAATTACATGAGGCTGCGTAGAGCCAACACGTCACGAGTTTACCCGATAGTCACCTGCCGTCTTTAACCAATCAATATCGTGAAATTTGATTGATCCCGGATCAGTCCGAAAATCAAAACAAATAATTAAAATCAAATATCTCAAAATAAAATATATGTAAAAATGGGCCCTTTTAATTGAAGACACTCCATATAACTACCATAATTATCGGGCGAAGATATCGAGCAACTACTAGGCGAAGGCACTAGACGGTTATTGGTTGAAGGCACTAATAAAAAAAATTATTAAACAAAATAATCAAATATAATTATTAAAAAAGCATAATATAACTACCATAATTATCAGGCGAAGATATCAAGCAACTACCAGGCGAAGGCACTAGATAAAACTTGGTACATAATATATTGAATAATGCGAAAGTATCGTATAGCTACAAAATTATTGGGTGAATACGAAATAACAACCACAATTATCTGGTGAAGATACTAAGATAAAAAAAATTGTTATTAAATAGCATACTGAATAGTCAGTATTATTGCTAAGTAAAAACAGTTATCGTGCAAACACTTATGATTATGAAAAAATTTCTTATTGTTATTTTTTGTATGTTATTACGTAAGCACAACAATCCCATTTTAAAACTCAGTTAGCCAATCACAACTTTTAAATCATGATCATAATTGCACGATAACATCGATATTGGATCATGCGATGATAAATATCTTCTGTCAGAACAAATGATTGGTTGAAACGTGCCGCGTAGCGGCATGTGTCAGCCAATCATTTGCTCTGACAAAACAAATTTCATGATATTAATCATTGCATGACTAATATCTTATAAGTATTTCACAGATCAGTATGGTATAGGTGAGCAGATCCATATAGTATGGGCCGAATTTTTAAATCTATACTATACTAATCCAGTGTAATATATATTAGGGTTAGGGTTAGGGTTTATAGCTGATCGGTATAGTAGATCTTAAATTTGGCCTATACTATACGGATTTGCTCACCAATACCATACTGATCTGCTATAATCTCGGCGAAAATAGTATAACTACCATAGTTATTAGACAAAGATACTGGTCCCGGAAGACTGACATAGTTATTAGGCAAAAATACTGGGTTTTTGGGCGAAAACGCTAATCTTTCAGGCGAAGGTACTGGGAGACCAGTATGATAATTGGATGGTGCTGGTAAACCAATACGATCGGGTGATTGTTCCAGATTATCAGGTAAAAACTCTAAAGTATTAAATAATGATATATTTATAAAAAAAAATTTCAAATAAAAAAATTGTAAAAGTTTGAAATTTTAATACCAGTCATGTTATCATTCAAGTCTGTTTCATCATCATTGAAGATTTCGATTGTATCTGGAATTTCCTCTTTATCAAAAATATTATTTGCAAAAAGTTCATTGACAAGAGAACAATTGCCACGGGGCTTGTCACCATAGACAATTTCATAGGGGGTTTTTTTGTATGACCTACACCAAGAATTGTTCATTGCTACAACAACGAACCTTAAACCAAACCACCAATCATCTCGACCGGTCGTTTCTCTCCATTTACCTAGCTTTTGTTCTAAGATACTGTTGGCCCTTTCGACAAGACCTTGCGATTGGGGATGCCGAGGATGTCTATTGATAATCTTCACAGATGGCCATAGCACAATTAATTCTTTGATGGTTTGTGCTACGAATTCTTTGCCGTTATTTGACTATAAAATAGTCGGTGGTGATCCGATCATATGAAAAAGGTCGAAAAGGTATGACGTGACTTCGATCGGTCTCTTTGATGTTAGTGCCTGGGCCCACGAGAACCTACTAAAGTGGTTTCTTATGTGGCACACATATTTGAACTCTTCGTCTGGGATATAGGATAGGTCAATCAAATTATCTGTAAATAAAAGTACAATTTAAAAAAAAAGTTTAATTTCAATTAACCTCAAAAAAAATATAATATTACTTGTAAACGGGACAAAAAATGGTTTGCGATGATTGGTTTTGCAGCCAAAGGGTGGAATGCTGGCTTTCTTACTGCACATGCCGTACAATTGTTCACAAATTCCTCAATGATTCCTTGCCTAATGAATCCACATTTTTCTCGAATTGACGTCCATATTTGTTTTTGACCTCCGTGTTGAGTAACCACACCGTGGGTATGACATAGGACCTTGCACAGGATTATTCGTGGCCTTTACGAGTACTCTATAGTCTCCTGGCACAATTTCTTCAAGTATAAATTTTTTTTTAGCCCAGGACCTTGTATTTTTGTCGCAAAGAGATATATCTTTTGGGTTTAATAAGATAGCCTTTATTTGGTTTAAGAGTTCATTGTTTATTAAGGCCTTTTTTTGCTTTGCCTTTGGAAGGTTAGTTATATACTTTTCCACGATTTGGTTAAGGGTATCTCTATTAATAAATGTATACTCCATTTATACAAATGATAAAAGGTACCAAGGCTAAAGTTAAAGTCAATGCTAAGAAATAAAGTGACGGCAAACAAAGATGAAGCTTGATCAGAGTAATAAAACAGCACCAAAGAATAATACTAACGTTTAATTAAACAGGGACAAGATTAAAGATATAAAGATAAGAATATATAGGATCGAAAGTAGATATTAAGGTAAAAAAAAAAAATGCTACAACAAAAATAGCGGCATTAAAAAAAAAAAAGTCTCGACAAAAGTAATGCCATTAAAAAAAAAAGTCACGACAAAAGTAATGCTATTAAAAAAAAAAAAGTCGTAACAAAATAATGAAATTAAAAAAAAAGTTGCGTTAAAGTAATGCTATTAAAAAAAAAAGTCGCGGCAAAGTGATACCATTAAAAAAAAAAAAGTTGTAACCAAGTGATACGATTAAAAAAAATATCGCGACAAAGTAATATCAAACAGGGCACGTTAAAATTCATGAATAAAGTGGCACCAGACAACTGAGCTAATGCCGAATATAAAAAGAGGAATTAAAAGAAGGATTAGTAGGCATGACGCAATTAAGCTAACGCTGGATATAAAGCTGAATATAAGAAAAGGAATTAATGGGCACCAAGATAAGCCAACACCAAATATAAAAAAGGAATAGTGGCCACGCCAATGTCGAATGCGAAGAGACTGAATTTCAATGTTGAATGTGAAAGAGATATAATGCCAACGTCAAAGGTGAAGAGATATAAAACTGATGTTCATAAACTTAAAAGTAAAAAGCTACGCTCCAAGAAAGAAAACAAGATATTAGAGCAAAGGCTTTTTTTACACCCTTACTCTTTTGATGTTGATATCGTTAATAAATTTCAGCCCATTAACCGTTAATAATACACTAAAAAATATTCAATAAAGTAATATAAGAATGTTAATAAACATGTTCAAATACAAGTTAACAGGTAGAATAAGTTAATATCATGATATTGGGGCGCAGAAATATTACGATAGTAACATACTGAACTCAAGGGCTTGATACGGTTTTTTCATATTATACTTCATAGTTGATTAAAGACAGAGAACTTTTTTTTTTTTTTAGAAGATTATCTTGCGTCAGATCAAATCTTACGCACTTTAGATGACCAATCGACAAGTGACGTGTGTCACCTGAAAATTAGTATCTGAGGTGCATTGGTTTGCATCCGACGCAAGAACTGATCTGAGGCACAACATATATATATATTTATTATAACTCTAATTATAATTTTAACATTTTTAGAATTATGAAAATTGAAAATATTGGTAGTTCCATTTTTCTTAGATGTATTAATCTCATGAGTAGATGTAAAATTATTTGACGAAGACATTGGGAAAAAGTTAATTTTTTATTAATTAATTTTTTTTATTTATTTGAAGTTCTACTCTAATCAGTTATATTAAAAAAATAGTATTGAACCTTGGAATAAATCAGTTATTGCCCACTTCGCGGCCAATAACCAATACTTATCATATTCAACTATTTTGAAAACAGCAATAAACTAGAGGACTGTCTATGGTGCATAGGAGAAACAGAAACAATTGAGTACTTTTCGTTTGAATGTAGAATGGCCGAAGAAATATGGAGGACAGTGTATAGCCTAATAGACACAACAACAATAGAAACACTCCGGCGAATATGGGGGAAGTTTTTACAGCAAAAAATGTCCGAATAGAAGAGCACAGATAGGTAAAGTTTGTTTCTTTAAAGCAGGAAGTTTATAAAAATGAATATCGGCTATAAGATTCTAACAAAATAATTCAACCGACATTCCATATGGAAGATTTGTTAGTGATAATAGAAAGATAGTATAACCTCTAAGATACCTTGCAATGATCGTAAAGATCTGAGGATCTCGATCTATGCACATGGTAAAGGATGCGCCTTTTCTTGATTCATTTTCTCCAAAGAAATATTCAGTAAATAAATTTTGTGAATCTCTTTTAAGACTTTTTTAAATTAATAATAATGAATCAATTAATAATATTTTTTTTAAATGAGGGTAGAAAAAGGCAGTATTGTAGTTTCATGCAAACGTGATATACGAAATATGGTGTATATACACTGCAAAAAGATGGGGAAAGATAATGAATAAAGCTGTGGAGGAATAGTTAGGAATTGTCTCATCACTTTTACGACCCAAAGGATTTTTGAGTCCCGAAGGAGGGCCTAAATTCAGCCTCTCGCTTATCTCCTCCGTTTTTTTTCGTGGTGGTCAATTCATACCTCAATTTTAACCATTTTGGCGTTCGAGCACGAGTGGAAGCTCACTTAAGATATGAGAGATGAGTATTAAAGGACATGCTTAAGAATAGCTCAGAAAAACAAAAAAAGTGGCTCAAAGTTATTAAAGAGTCTATTATGTAATTGATGTAAAAAGTTTGGGTCATAGACCCTAGTTTTAAATAATAAAAGAGCGCCAAACGTGCATATAAAAAAAAAAAACAGCAATAAATAATACATACTTATCCTCAATGACAATATTATCTATTAGTATGGACTTTGAGATTTTGACATTGTTGCCAATTGTGCAATACGTACCAATTGTTGAACGTTTTATGGACGTGCGTTCATCAATTTTTGTGTCATCACCAACTAACGAGTCCGATCCAACCTATTTGAAGCAAAGGAGAAAAATAACAGTTATACAGATATATATAAATATATGTGATATTATGAATCCTAGACTTACTTGTGCTTTTGAATTGATTTCTGCAGTTGGAGATACACGCGGATCAATATGTATTTTTGTTGTCTACAATAATAAATTTTAAACTCTGGATATTCAAAATACATAAAATAAAGTAAATAGACTATAAATAACTAAAGAGTTAAATGATTATTAATTGTGTTAAATGACATGATTAATCGGCTACATAATTTTTCGCGGTTCCAATCCTTACCTTCATTTTCCATACAGTATTTTGGGCCAAAGTACGAATTCATATTTGTCAAAGACCTTTATTCAAAGCTTTGGATTTCTGCAGTGTTTAAAAGTTTCGAGTGTTACGGGGTTAGATTAAAAAAAAAAAGAGCGAAGTACTTGAAAAGGAATGTAGTGCACAAACGTAATTAATAATAAAGCAAGTTTTTAATAAAAAAGCAGGTTTTATCATTATACTGCTTTAAAAGTAACTCTACGTACAATAGGTTTGTTTTTTATTTGACTTTTTTTTTTTACTTTTTAATTACGCAACACACGTGGGGACAGACAAAAAATTTCAAAGTTGCACCTTTGATACAATTTCCATAAAATGTACAAAGATGCATCAGAAAAGATACGTTTTTTGGGCAAAATGCATCAAAAACGTAACTTTTGTATCACTTCGCATAGAAACTTAGGGTCCGTCGCTACGCTCCGGCCAATAATATTTCATGTTATTTAGAATTTAAATTATTTGTTATATCTGCAAAAGCTAAAACTAAATTTGATATTTTAATAAGTATATACCTTTTAAAAAAATGTAATTAACAAGTAAAGATGTAAAGATTAAATAACTTACTACTATTCTAGATAAAGGTTTTGAACTACTATCACAGTTATTAGACAAAAGCAAAATATTATATTATTGTTAGATAATGATACCGATTCACTATTTATTATGTGACCCTTTCCCGCACATAATTGTTATAGTTGTCCCTTTAATACTACATTCATGGATCTATTTTTTTTCTTTTCATATACATCCACAATGAACACCTTTTTTTTTTTTGTATGTACCCGCAAAGAATTCTATTTTTTTTTCGTATGCATTCACAATAAATAATTATTATAGCTATTAGAAGAAAGTACAATATAACTACTATTATTATTATGTAAAAATACTGGGCTTTGGAGCGAAGACACCAGATAACAGTTATTGGGTGAAGATACCAGATTGTGAAGACACAGAACTACAGTTATTGGACGAAGATACTAGACACAGAACTACAGTTATTGGATGAAGATACTAGACCACAATTATTAGACCAAAGCAAAACATTGTTGTTAGATGATGATACCGGTTCACTACCGGTATTTATTATGCACCCCTTCCCCGCGCATAATCATTGTAGTCGTCCCTTTAATACTACGTTTGTGAAATAAGATTCTATTTTTTTCTTTTTGTATGCACCCACAATGAATCCTATTTTTTTTTTTGTATGCACCCACAATGAATTCTATTTTTTTTTTTGTATACATTTACAATAAATAATTATCATAGCTATTAGAAGAAAGTACAATATAACTACCATTATTGTTATGTAAAAACACTGGGTACAGTTATTGGATGAAGACACCAGATTGCGAAGACACAGAACCACAGTTATTGGGTGAAGATATTAGATCACGATTATTAGACAAAAGCAAACCATTATTGTTAGATGATGATACCAGTTCGCGATTTATTATACGCCCCTTTCCCATGCATAATAGTCATAGTCGTTCCTTTAATACTACGTCCGTAAGATAAGCTTCTATTTTTTTTCTTTTCGTATGCACAAACACAGGTAAAATCCAATATATCGGTACCTATCGGGTACCATATTACTATAATTGAAAAATATATAAAATACTACATATCGGTAACCTATCATACATATATCGTATAGTTTGAATATATCGGGTACCCGATGTGTATATGTAATAAAAATAATTTTTAAATCTACATATATTATTTCTTAAACTGTTTCTCCTGCAGATTTGCCCTGAAATTTTTTTAAGTATGTAAACTTAAGTATTTCGATAAAAATGATTGAGAATTTAATGATTTTAGTATCATTCATTTTGTCTTGATGAGATGTTTCGAATAGTAACAAAATCGTCAAATTCTGATCACTGGATCGTGAGATATTCACAAAAATGATTTGCAGCGCAGTCCTATACATTATAAAGCTGTGCCACAAATTTTCTTGTTGCCGATCTAGTGGTCAAATTTGACAATTTTGGTACCATTCGAATCGTCTCATAAAGGCGAATCGAATGGTACCAAAATGATCAAATTCCAATCACTAGTTATCAAAATCGACAAACTTATATAAAAATATTCAAAGATCAATATATCGTGTTATAGTGATCATAATTAGACAATTTTGGCACCATTCGATTTGTCTCGATAAGATGATTCAAATGGTATCAAAATTATCAAATTCTGATCATTATATCATGAGATATTATAAAATTTGTAAAAATTATCAAATTTATAAATCTATGTAGATCTATTCTATATTTATTTTTTAATGATACTATATTAAAATGTGCGCTAAATTAGTAAAAAATTATCCTCTTTAATATAATCTACAATATTATGTTAAAAATAATAGATCTAAATCTAATATTTGTGAAGTTTATTAAGAAATTATAAATTATTTGTTTAATTAAAAACAAACTTTAAATTTGCATATTTTCAATTTATATATATCTTAAATTTATTGTCTTATAATTTAAAAATAAATATTACAAAAATTCAATTTTATTCTTAAATATTTATTAAAAAAAAATTTATTAAAATATATAAATTTTTAAAAAAATAAATCAGAAGCATTTTTATAGACAAATTCAGAACAAATTTGCCCTGAATTTAAGACGGTTTAAGGGATAATTCTAAATTATTGTTTATAATGCATATATTCTATATATTCAAAAAAATTTATCCTTTACGATATAAAAAATTAATTTTTACTACTTAAAATTTTTTTTAATTTGAAATATATCGGGTACCCGATAAATACAGTATTAACTAGCGATAGATAACGAATTGCATCTATAGCGCATATATGCAATGATGGAAATAAAAGTAAATTTCCAGTTATTCTCATAGTAAGGCCAGAATTTTTATTTCCACCATATTTTATTCCTCCTGGTTTAGCGCAACTGCATCGCGCAGCTACTATATACAACAATATATTATTATTATTATTATTTTTAAATTTATTTAATTGTTTAATTTTTTATTTTATTGTTTTTTAATTTTTTTTAATTTTTAAATTTTTATATAGCGTTACAATTGTTTTTTTTATTCCAACTTATCTCAATCAGTCTTTGCTATCATAACGATAATAGAAATCCTTTTTTTGTTCTTGNCTATACCATATCAATTGAGCACATCGTATAGAGTAGCACTGAAACCGTATTCGTAAACAAACACGTCACGTGGCTGCATTCTACTGGGTCCGTCCGAATTTGGAAAAGTAAACAGCTGATCTTTTGGAGGGGGTAAACCAAATCCCCACTTTTTATCAAAAATTTTGGAAGAAAGGCAAGAAGGTGAAAAAGATGATACAAAGGAATCACTTGTAAGAAATCTACAGGAGAGTGTTGTTGGAAAACTCATTTTTTTGCTGTTCCCCGTTATATAGTCACAGGTTACTTTGTCGACGGAGCAGAAATGATAACTCCACCAAAATTTTTCGTACAAGGGCGCCACCTCCTGCCAGTTATCTTGTACCAAAACGCTTTTGGTTTGCATGCCGAATATATTAAAGGAGTCCCTAGATAGCAGCAATAGTTAACCTTTGTAGAAACCGTAGGTCCTGTGTACTTCTATCCACGCTCAACAAAAAACTTTTTGTTTTCTTCCGTCGGAAATTTGGTCCAAGTGATCGTTGGAAAGAGTTCTTCGTGCTTATTTTTTTTATATAATTAATTATTTTTAATTATTTTTAATTATTTTTTTTTGTATATTTTTTTTATATTTATATTAATTTTTTTTAATTTATAACGTTTTTTTATTTTTTTTTATTATTAATTATTATTTTTATTTTTCACAATAGATCTAGATTAGATCTTCGCGTAATCTTTTTTTTTATTTATATCTTTTTTTTTATTTATATACGTAATTAATTTTTTAAAATTTTTTTTTTATTACATATTATGTATTATTATTTATTTTTGTTATTTATATCTTTTTTTTAATTTATCCCATTATACTCGTTAGTATTTTGTTAGCGTCGTCCAACCTTTCTTCATCGTTGGTGCCGTCTATTTTGGAGCAACGATCTTGGGTTTTGTTTTTTAAGTTGTTAGAAGGTGCTTCGTCGTTGGTGTTGACTATTTCGGTATATTATTCATTGCTTGCACCATTGGTTTTTTCTTTTTCGGCATATTTTTGTTGATGTGCCCTATTTCTAAATACTACTTTAAGTTTTTCTCTTTTTAGGTTCTTCAGATGATTCGTGATTGCCAGTGTTGCTGATTTCAACGTAGCTTCAAGTGCATTTCAGAGATTTTGCTTTGAGTTGGCTGATTTTGTATGTGTTTCAGATTTCTTGCCATATATTTCGTTTTGGGTGCCCCTGTTAGTTTTCTTGGGTGCTCTTTGTTCAAGTTCGTGGTGTTCTTTGTTCAAGTTTGTGGTGTTCTCTGTTCGAGTTCATGGTGCTCTCTGTTCATGTTCGTGGTTGCCTCAGGTGACTTGTCGCCGATTTTGATGTTGCTTTGGTGCATTTTGGGTGTTTTGTAGATTTTACCTTGAGTACTTTGTTAATTTTCTTGGGCATTTTCGTGTAGCTTTATAGTTGCTTTAGGTGTTTTGTCACCGATTTGTTGAATTTTCTTTTTTTTAGCAATCATGGTCATTGGGTGTTTTTGCCTTTGTTAGTGTTGTATTATTACTAGTGTTTCATTAGTTATTTGTTATAGGATTGTATATTTTCCAAATTGTAACCGATTTGTTAGAGAAATGTTTATAATAAATAAATAAAAAAAATAAAATTTTTATTAAATTGCTTTATATTATTGTTATGGCAAAGTGATAATTCGGTGATTGTAAAAAATATATAAATATTTGAATTTATTCTTTCTTGATGTTACTTTATATCAGGTACATATCGGGTACATGATGTATTACAGAATTTATATATGCGATATATATACGGCATGTGTACGGTATGTGTACTATATATGTACTATATGTGTCCGATATGTGTTAGATATGCGACATGAGTCGGGTATATATCGGGTATATAAATATATCTTACACATATCAGTGACATATCGTCTACATATACTATACATATCGGGTATCCGATATTATACCGATGTGTACAATTTTAACCTGTGCAACAGTGAATCCTTTATTTTTTTCTTTTTGTATACACCTATAGTTATTGGAAGAAAGCACAGTATAACTACCATTATTATCATGTAAAGACACTGGGTTTTGGAGCGAAGATACCAAACCACAGTTATTGGATAAAGACACCAAATCACAATTATTGGGCGAAGACACAAAACCACAGTTATTTGGCAAAGATACTAGACTACAATTATTAGATAAAAACAAAAATTATTGTTAGATGATGATACCAGTTTACTATTTATTATGCGCCCCTTCCTCGTGTATAATCGTCATAGTCATCCCTTTAAAACTACATCTATGAGATAAGCTTCTATTTTTTTTTCTTTTCATATGCACCCACAATGAATCTTATTTTTTTTCTTTTCATATACACTACAATGAATTCTATCTTTTTTTTCATACACATCCATGTGAATAATTATTATAGTTATTTGAAGTACAATATAACTACCATTATTATCATGTAAAGACGCTGGGTTTTGTGGTGAAGATACCAGACCATGGTTATTGGGCGAAGACACCAGATCACAGTTATTGGACGAAGATACAAACCACAGTTATTGGGTAAAGATGCTAGACCACAATTATTAGATAAAAGCAAAACATTGTTGTTAGATGATAATACCAGTTTACTATTTATTATGTACCCTTCCCTATGCATAATTGTCGTAGTCATCCTTTTAATACTACTTCTATGAGATAAGCTTCTATTTTTTTTTTCTTTTCATACGCAACTGCAATGAATCCTATTTTTATTATTTTTTTTTCTTTTTATATACACCCACAATGAATTCTATTTTTTTTCATATGCATCCATATGAATAATTATTAGTTAGGGGAGCGCCAGAAATCACCTGATTAGGGTTTCACTAATTAGCTGACCCCCCTACCCCACCTGATAATTTTTCTAAGCATCTGATTGGTTAAAATTTAATTATATATATATATATAT
This sequence comes from Gigaspora rosea, assembly GCA_003550325.1. Taxonomy (NCBI): domain Eukaryota; kingdom Fungi; phylum Glomeromycota; class Glomeromycetes; order Diversisporales; family Gigasporaceae; genus Gigaspora; species Gigaspora rosea. The sequence goes on along the minus strand of QKWP01001698.1, from coordinate 44,922 downwards.
ATTAAAAATTGGATAACTTTTGATCTACTAGTCTGTTTTAGACGATTCAACTACCAAAATGTTCATTTCAGTGAGACAATTATAACAAGCCCAAAATCATCAAAATCCAATCACAGGATCCCAAGATCGTTCAACTTTTGTGTAATTTTAATAGTAATTTTTAAAATTTATTCAGACTTTTTAGTCAAGTCTGAGTCTGGTCTGGGTCTGGTCCGAAGTCTGCAGACTGGTCTGAGTCTGAATATATTTATATGTATTTTTTGGTACTAAACAAGTTTACTTAGTGCGTTTTGTCAGAATTAATTAGTAAAATTTTATGAATCATAAGTTTTTATAGAATTTTATTAATAAAATTCTATAAAATCTTATAATTCACAAATTTTTACTAATTAATTCTAACAAAATGCACTAAGTAAACTTGTTCAGCACCTAAAAATACATTAAAACGGCAGGGTTGTTTTTATTTTACTTGAAATTTGGAGAAAAGATGCTTAAATTTGACTTTTTTGATCAAAAATCCAAAATTATGCATCTTTTCTCCAAATTTCAAGTAAAATAAAAACAACCCTGCCGATTTAATGTATTTTTAGGTGCTGAACAAGTTTACTTAGTGCATTTTGTTAGAATTAATTAATAAAAATTTGTGAATTTTAAGATTTTATAGAATTTTACTAATAAAATTCTATAAAATCTTATGATTCACAAAATTTTACTAATTATTTCTAACTTAATGCACTAAGTAAACTTGTTCAGCACCTAAAAATACATTAAATCGGCAGGGTTGTTTTTATTTTACTTGAAATTTGGAGAAAAGATGCTTAAATTTGACTTTTTTGATCAAAAATCCAAAATTATGCATCTTTTCTCCAAATTTCAAGTAAAATAAAAACAACCCTGCCGATTTAATGTATTTTTAGGTGCTGAACAAGTTTACTTAGTGCATTTTGTTAGAATTAATTAATAAAAATTTGTGAATTATAAGATTTTATAGAATTTTATTAATAAAATTCTATAAAATCTTATGATTCACAAAATTTTACTAATTAATTCTAACTTAATGCACTAAGTAAACTTGTTCAGCACCTAAAAATACATTAAATCGGCAGGGTTGTTTTTATTTTACTTGAAATTTGGAGAAAAGATGCTTAAATTTGACTTTTTTGATCAAAAATCCAAAATTATGCATCTTTTCTCCAAATTTCAAGCAAAATAAAAACAAACCAGCCATTTTAATACATTTTTAGATGCTGAACAAGTTTACTTAGTGCATTTTGTTAAAATTAATTAATAAAAATTTGCGAATTATAAGATTTTATAGAATTTTATTAATAAAATTCTATAAAATCTTATGATTCATAAAATTTTATTAATTTATTCTAACAAAATGCACCAAGTAAACTTGTTCAGTGCCAAAAAATACATATAATTATATTCAAACTCAGACCTGTCTGCAGATTTCAGACCAGACCCGGCCAGACTCATAGTTGAGTCTAGTTTTAAGTCTGAAATTAGTAAAATTTAGAGTCTAAGTCTGGTCTGATCCTGGACCGGACCCGGACCAGACCAGACCCAGACCGACCTAGAAGCACTAGTCTCAATGAGACGAATTGAATGGTACCAAAATAATCTGATCTGATTGATATGGCACGTGGTATTCATCATAGTACTTAGGTGCACCAAATTAGACATATCTAATTATTAATTGTTTATAGAATACAAATCTTAGGATCCTGTGATTAGAATTTAGTGATTTTAGGCTTGTTAGAATCGTCTCACTAAGGCGAACATTTTGGTAGTTAAATCATCAAAAATGGACTGGTGGATCAAAAGTTATTCAATATTAAAAATTATATATATATAATAATATATATAACTAGTGCGATAGTGGTGCATTCGCGCTACCTATCTTATTTAGATATTATTTACTGTAAAAAAATTTATTACAGAATTTAATAGCTATTGTAAACAGTTTAGCACATGTGATTAATTTAATTTGTATTGAAATTCTTGTTTCTTTATATAATAATTAAAATTAGTTTGTTATTGGAATTATCAGAGTTGAACAGCTCTCTATGTTATTGAATTTCACTGGACACTGGACAAATAAATTTGTCCAGTGTCCATTGATTTATTAACATATAAAGAGTAAAATTAGTGGTATATTATTGCCTTAATTATTTGGTTTGCTTGACTCTGAACAGAGGTTTCTTATTTCTAAAAAAATTAAATTTTAGAAATTTATAATTTATTGGCAACCCACTTGTACAATTGCCCAACCCCGGAAATTATTGTGATTTCTATAATAAATACTGTAAAAAATTCTGTTATGAAACTTAACATTCCAGTAACTACTATAGTGTTTAAGATCAAGCTAATTTGCATTAAAATTATCTTAATTCTTATTATACAAAATACAGTTACAAAACTTATTCACTATTTTAGTAACTACACAGTATGTCTGGAATTATCATGATTTCTATTTTAACTATAATAAAGTATTTTGTAACAAATCTTACAGTCTATTCCCAGTAACCAAAGTATGTAGTAAAGTTTTTTTTGTATTAGAATTATTGCAATTTCTATGTACTTAAGATTAATTACTGGAATTATTGTGAATTTACTATAATTTAATTTACATATCATATGACTTTTGAACTTGAATTTTAAAAATGGATTATTCAATAACTTATTTAATTAAAAAAAATAATAAATTTAAACAACAAACATACTTCTTTTAAAAAATCATTATTGTTTTCCTTAGAACTGGCCAACGTCTTAAGTACAACAATGCTGGATTGTTCAGGTGCTCTCTTAAATTTTCTATGAATAAGTTTTTATACCATGCCTAATTTCAACTTCTCATCATATACCATTTAACCAGGTTGCTGAATATACAGAGCCAAATCCTCCTTCATCGATTTTTTTAACTTCTGATAATCTATCGAATGGAATCCATTCAATCACATCTTTATATCTCCAGGTTCTAAGTTGGAACGTTTTCATGCAATCGTTAATATTTTTATGTTCACTTGTCCACCTTGTTTCTATGTTAGGGTCGCATGATAAATACCATGCAGGTTGAGTATTATCTTTATTACAATGTCCATCGAATGGAATCCATTCAATAACATCTTTATATCTCCAGGTTCTAGGTTGGAACGTTTTCATGCATTCAATATTTTTATGTCTACTTGTCTAACTTGTTTCTATGTCAGGGTCGCATGATAGACACTATGCAGGTTGAGTGTTATCTTTATTACAATGTCCACTTTCCATAATTAGAATTTCTATATAAATAATGAATATGTAATTGATTTACTTTGCATCTGCAGTTTAAACTTTAGTTTTGTATTTACAATACGAATAAAATGAATCACACATAATGGTAAATAAGTATTTATGTTTGCTGTTTTTAATTCCATTGATTAATAAATGTTCTTTATACTCACGAGCTGAATACAATGATTAATACGAATGAAATAAATTCAAACGTAATGGTAAATAAGTATTTACCTGTTATGTTCGCTGTTTTTAATTCCATTGATTAATAAATGTTCTTTATACTCACTTGTTATTGTATGAGGTAGGTGATTAATGCGAATGAAATGAATTTAAATGTAATGGTAAATAAGTATTTATCTGTTATGTTTGCTGTTTTTAATTCCATTAATTAATAAATATTCTTTATACCCACATGCTGAGTGAGGAGATAATTAATGCGGATGAAATGAATTCAAACGTAATGGTAAATAAGTATTTATCTGTTATGTTTGCTGTTTTTAATTCCATTGATTAATAAATATTCTTTATACTCACCGGCTAAACTAATGCGAATAAAATAAATTTAAACGTAATGTTATACAGGTCAAAATGATGCACATCGGTATAATATCGGGTACCCGATATGTATACTATATATATATGATATGTGACCGATATGTGTAGGATATATTTATACATATACCCGATATGTGTAGAGTTCATGCAGGATATCAGACACATATCGAACACATATAGTACACATATAGTATACATGCCGTATACATGCCGTATACATATCGCATATATAAATTCTGTAATGCATCATGTATCCAATATATATTATAGGGTACCCGATATGTGTAGAGTTATGTAGGATATCGGACACATATAGTACACATATAGTATATATGCCGTATATATATCAGGTATATATCGCATATATAAATTCTGTAAAAATATAATATTACTACTTTATTTTAATTTTAATTTATTAAAAATATACATACTAATTAAGTCATTTAAAATTTTTTATTTATATAATATAGATAACAAGCATTTTAAGCATTTACTTTTAACTAATACAATTATACAATTAATACAAAACTAACAAGAATCCAACGAACTAACCTTAATCACATAATTTATACTAAAAAAAATCTAATGCTAACTAATATGCCCTAACCCTAACTCTAAAATAATAATTTTAATTAATATATATGCTAGCAAATTGCCAATTTGCTATTCACAATATTAGCAACTACATATATATTAATTAAAAATAAAATATAAAAAATAAATATAAAAAGAATTTAAAATCAATGATCTCATGGTGAGCCGGCAGATAAAGACATATAAAAAATAAAGGCCAACAGACTTAGCAAGATAGTTATCCATCACATTCGTATGGCTAGAGCTTGCCAGAGGTTTTACTACTTATATTTACACCGTCTACAATCATATATGGATTTTAAATTTAATTAATATATATCATGTGGGCCGATTTTTGGAATTTATAAGTAGAGTATATTTTTTAAAAATTTAAAGCTAAATAACTTCTGATATATACGTCTGTTTTAAATGATTTTACTACCAAAATGTTCGTCTCTTTGAGATGATTCCAACGAGCCCAAAATCATTAAAATCCAATCACAGGATCGTGAGACAATGCGCTATCAAATAGTAACGCATCTAGAGTGTGGGGTTGATTGGTTAGACCTATGTCTAACCAATCAATCCTACTCTCTAGGTGCGTCACTACTTGACAGCGCATTGTCTCATGATCCTGTTATTCGATTTTAATGATTTTGGGCTCGTTGGAATCGTCTCAAAGAGACAAACAGTTTGGTAGTAAAATTATTTAAAATAGACTGGTAGATCAGAAGTTATTTAGCTTTAAAGTTTTTAGAAAAATACACTCTATTTATAAATTCCAAAAATCGGCCCATATGTGCTAGCAAATTGCCAATTTGCTATTCACAGTATCAGCAACTACATATATATTAATTAAGAAAACTAACAAGGTACCCAAGGTAAAATCTACAAGACACCCAAAACGCACCAAGCAACGTTGAAGTCAGCGACAAAGACATCTGAGACAACCACGAACTCGCACAGAGAGCACCCAAGAAAACTGACATGGCACCCAAAACGAAATCTATGACAAGGAACCCTGAAACACACCCGAAGCAATGTTGAAATCGGCGACAAGACACCACGTAGTCATACAAGAAACGTCCAAACAACTAACAGGCACTCAAAACGAATCTCTAAAACGTACGCATCATGAAATCACTCGAAGACCTAAAAAAAAGAGAAAAACTAAAGAGTAGTATTTAGAACTAGGGCGCATCAACAAAAATATGACGAAAAAGAAAAAACACCAATGCTACTAGTGACGAATAATACACCGAAATGGTCGACACCAACAACGAAGCACCGACTAACGACTCCAACGCCGAAATCTGAAACTGAAAAACGTGAAAGTTAGTATTAGAAACGCGATAAAACTAACGACGCTAACAACGAAAGAAATGCATGCACCGAAATGGACGATACCGAGCGAAAGAAGTTGCAAGAAGTTGCTCCGAAATGGACAGCACCAGTGACAAAGAAAGGTGACTCCAAACTGGACGACGCCAACGACAAGGTTATTTTCTGAGAAGTGTAATGAGAAAATAACAAAAATAAATTAAATAAGATAAGTTATAATATAATTTAAAAAAAAAACTTAAATTAATAATAAATATGATATGATAATAATAATAGTAATAAATAGAAATGAAGATCTAATCTAGATCTACCGTAGACGAAAAAAATAAAAGTAAATCATATAAAAATAATATAAAAGTAAAAAAATTAAAAAACGTTAAAATAAAAAAAAATTTAAATAATAATTAAAAAAATAAATAAAAGAATTTAATATTTTTGCGCATGTGCGCTATAGCGCACCTCATATGATTTGGTATAACGTGAAATCAAAATAACCAAAATAACTTGTTTTTTTGTTAGTTAGGGTTAGGGTAAGGTTAGAATAGTGTGTAAGCGAGAAGAGTGGTTTTATAGTAAAATTTAGCAAGGAATTTTTTTTGTTAGAGCATGAAGAGTGGTTTCATAAGCAAAATTATGATCCACAGGTGATTTTTTAAAAGATCGCTATTTTTCTCGATTTCACATTACACCTGATCCTACGATCTGATTGGTTTATCAGATGGGTGCGTTACAACGCATATGCGCTAAATTACATAAACCTAAATAAAAAATAAAAAAAAATTTAAATAAAAAATCACTTAAAAAATCATTTTAAAATAAAAAAAATTAAAAATTATTTAAATAAAAATAAAAAAAAGGCAAAAAATTATTA
>QKWP01001698.1:14443-36475 GCA_003550325.1 Gigaspora rosea | reverse complement strand
TTTGCTGTTTTTAATTCCATTGATTAATAATGTTCTTTATACTTGCATGCTGAGTGAGGAGGTGATTAATGTGAATGAAATAAATTTAAACATAATGGTAAATAACTACATATTTATCCATTATGTTTGCTGTTTTTAATTCCATTGATTAATAAATGTTCTTTATACTCACTCATTGAATAAAATGATTAATGCGAATGAAATGAATTTAAACGTAATGGTAAATAAGGGCAGTGTCATTAATCACCTGATTATTTTTTATCAGAGGCCTACCCCCCTCCCTCTTCCTCAATATATAAATAGTCAGGTTCTTATATATAATTTCAACTTTTTTTACACCCCCTCCCCCCCTAAAAAATCACCTGATTTTTGTTACTCCCCTAAGTATTTATCTATTATCCGTTATGTTTGCTGTTTTCAATTCTATTGATTAATAAATGTTTTTTATACTTACAGGCTAAATAACACAAAAAATAAATAAATAAATACGTATGTATTTATGAGCTTAAATTGCTAAAATAGATCAATAAATCACTTTATGCTTACTCCCTGATAAATAAAATTGTGTAAGAAATTCTGTTTTAAATAAGCTGCAAATATTATAATAAAAAATAAAATTTAACTTACTTATTAATCCATTCATAAAATTTATCAAAATTTTTTTCAATGCCAATTCCGTAATAATAACACCAGGGAGTTTTCCAAATTCCATAGAATTACTTGCTTCAGCAGAATTCAGATAATATGAAAACATTTTTTGCTTATCGATTTCGATCCCAATTCCTAAATAATAACAATATCTAACTTGGTACATTCCGTTAGAATTATTCATATCTACCAATTTTTGGTAATATGTGAATGTTTTTTTTCTTCCTTTTCAATTCCTATTCTATGTTCGTAACAATAACTGAGCAAATAATTTCCGTTTGGATCATTCATATCCGCCAATTAGAGACTACTATCGAAATTCAGTTGATTGATAGCATTAATTTGTAGCGTTCTGAGTTTTCTATTTGGTTTTTGGTTTTAAAAAAATGGGTGGATATTACTACGATTTATCGATATATATTTTTTTATTTATTCACTTTGGTTATACTCAATATATCCTAAATTATACTGGCCGTTGCAGTCATGCTCAAAATTCAGCCTACATGTATTGCAAATATTTTATTAGAAATTACATACATAAATTGTTAAACATGTAATAGATCAATTACAAATTATGACAAATATATTACAACATTAACATGCAAATGATCATATGTCATTAATTTTCTCACGGCCTAATTACAGTTTTTGAATATAGCAAATCAAAAATAGCAAAGTGCAATTAATTTTTTTTTTATTCTCATTATTATTAAGCAGCGTTTATTATACAGAAATTCGTAGATTAACACACTACCATAATTCTATTTGTTAGTAGATTGACATCAAATATTCTGACAAAAAAAATGCTAAATCTAGAAATCAATCATCTAAATTTTTAGTGTGATGTAATTTTTTCTTAGCGCTAGTATTATTTGCTAATATTTTTTATTAATATCGTTTTTTTATCTTTGTGGTAATAAGTTTGTTAGCATTACGGCATTACATTATTACTGCATAATTATATCATGTCAATCAAAATATGTGTATATTGTAATTTTCCCACAGTCTGATTACGGTTTTTGGATATAGTAAACCAAAAATGGCAAAGTGCAATATTGTATGATTATAAAAATTTCCGCATACTGGTCACGTTTCTGAAAGATGATGTTCAAACAGTCGAACTTTACATCATGACATAATGTGCACATGCATCGAGTTACCCAATCAAATCAAGAATAAAAGACCAATCAGCGTGCAGATTTATGTCGATCAGAGTGCAAATTATTTTAGTATGTTTTTATTATAATTATAATTATAATTATAATTATAATAATTATAATAATTATAATAATAAATATATATTTATATATATTATATATATTATATTATATATAGGACCTGATAATTGCTCTACCCCCCCACCTACCTAAAAAATCAGGTGATAAATGTGCTCCCCTTATTGGAAAAAAGCACAGTATAACTGCCATTATTATTATGTAAAGACACTGGGTTTTGGAGTGAAGACACCAGGCAACAGTTATTGGGCGAAGGCACTAGACCAGTGTTGGGAATTGGACATGTCCAATTAAAATTTTTGATTGAACAGTTTTGGACATGTCCAAAACTGTCCAAAACTGTCCAAAATTGTCCAAAACTATTCAAATTTTTTTTTAAATATTAAAGGTAAGACAATTATTCAAATTTTTTAAAATTAGTAAAATATATAATATTTATATTTTTGTACAATACTTAAATAAATAAAATTAATTTAAGTTTTATATTTATATATTATAAAAGTATTAGATAATATATATAGGGCATTATTAATCAAAACATATTATAGTAAGATTAAAAAATTAATAAAAAATCAATGTATTATTGATTAAAATAATTATGTATATTAATGTCTAATATGATTATTATGCTAAGCTTTTACAAATAACATCTAGAGAAAGTAAATAGAAATAAACCAAAATTTTTTTTAATAAATTTGTCCTATCTCTATTAACTCTACACAATATTACAATTTGTTGTATAGCAATTTTTTAGTTTCATTAAAGCATGTTTTGATTATTTTTTATATTATAAAAACATTAGATATTATATTAAAAGATATTGATAAATATTGAAATAATACCTAGAATTTTATTAAAATTTTGCAGAATTAAACTTAATATAAACCAAATATTTAAACTACACTCTCTTTCCTGGATATTATTTAAGCAAATAGTATAATTATATTAGAAAATATTTGATTGGCTAATAAAAATTATTATATATAAAATAATTGTTCAAAACCAATTAAATTTAGTTTTGGTTTTGGACAAGTTTTGGACAGGTTTTGGACACTGTGTCCAAAAACCAAAATTGTCCAATTTCCCAACACTGCGCTAAACCATATGGGCGTTCAAAAGTAGAAACCAAAGAAATTGTTTTTAGTAAGTTTTTTTAAAACTTTAAATTAAAATATCTTGACAACTATCAAACCAAATCTAATAAATTTTTTTTATTTTAATTCTATAACTATATAAATTAAATAAAAAAAAATTTTATCAAGTTTGGTTTAATAGTTGTTGAGATATTTTAATTTAAGGTCTAAAAAAAATTTACTTAGAAACAATTTCCTTGGTTTCTACTTTTGACTGCCCATATTTATTGGGCGAAGAAACCAGATCACAGTTATCAGGTGAAGACACAAAACCATAATTATTGGGCAAAGACACCAGATCACATTTATTGGGCGAAGACACAAAGCCATAATTATTGAGTAGAGATATAGACCACATTTATTAGACAAAAGCAAAACATTATTGTTATATGATGATACTGGTTCGCTATTTATTATATGCCTTTTCCCCACGCATAATTGTCGTAGTCGTCCCTTTAATACTATATCTGTGAAATAAGCTTCTATTTTTTTTTTCGTATACTCACAAGAATCCTATTTTTTTTTCGTATACATCCACAATAAATTCTTTTTTTCATATACATCCACGTGAATAACGAAGATAGGCCATGGTTATTGGGTAAAGACACCAGACCACAGTTTTTGGGCAAAGACACAAAACCACAGTTATTGGGCGAAGATACTAGACCACAATTATTAGACAAAAGCAAAAAATTGTTGTTAGATAATGATACCGGTTCACTATTTATTATGCACCCTTTTCACATGCATAATTATTGTAGTCTTCCCTTTAATACTACGTCTGTAAGATAAGCTTCTATTTTTTTTCTTTTCATATGCACCCACAATGAATCCTATTTTTTTTTTTTCATATGTATCCATATAAATAATTATTATAGTTATTGGAAGAAAGCACAGTATAACTACCATTATAATCATGTAAAGACACTGGGTTTTGAGGTGAAGACACCAGACCACAGTTATTGGGCGAAGGCACTAGACCATATTTATTGGGCGAAGAAACCATATCATAGTTATTGAGCAAAGACACAAAACTATAGTTATTGGGCGAAGTCACCAGATCACAGTTATTGGGCGAAGAAACAAAGCCATAGTTATTGAGCAAACCACAATTATTAGACAAAAGCAAAACATTATTGTTAGATAATAATACCGGTTCACTATTTATTATGTGCCCTTTCTTTGTGCATAATCGTTATAGTTGTCCCTTTAATACTACGTCCATGAGATAAGCTTCTATTTTTTTCTTTTTCATATGCACCTACAATGAATTTTATTATTTTTTTTCGTATGCACCTACAATGAATAATTATTATAGTTATTGGAAGAAAGTACAATATAACTACCATTATTATCATGAAGGACACTGGGTTTTGGGGCGAAGATACCAGACCACAGTTATTAGACGAAATCAAAGAAAAAAACCAACATTAAAGAAAAGTAAGAATAAAATCAAAGTTATTGGTGCGCCAAAGAAAAAAAAGAAACCGTTTAAAGGAAACAAGAAGTTATAGAGCAGCACCAAAGAATAACATCAATGCATAAGGAAGAGAAACAAGACTAGAGTTATATAACAGCACCAAAGAATGAAAAGCTAACACTTAAGGAAAGTAAGAACAAGATTAATGTTATAGGCATGCCAAAAAAAAAAGCAAAGCTTAAATGAGGCAAGAACAAAACCAAAGATATAAAGCAGCACCAAAGAATAACGCTAATGCTTGAGGGAGGTAAGAGCAAGACCAGAGTTATATAATAGTACCAAAAAACAAACCAATGTTTAAAAAAAGAACAAGATCAAGTTATAGGCACGCCAAAGAAAAAAGCAAACGTTTAAATAAGGAAAGAACAAAATCAAAATTATAAAGTAGCGCAAAAGAAAAATTGCAATGCTTAAGGAAGGTAAGAACAGAACTATAAGGTTAAGGCTAAAAAAAAAATTACGACACGATAAAGTACTGCAAAATGAAGACGTGCTGAAATCCAAGAACAAGTAACACCAAAAAATAGGCCAATACTAAATGTGGAGAAATTAGTAGCCACACAATATCAAATGCGATGTAAAGCCAATGCCGAATACGAAAGCCAATGTCAAACGCAAAAGCCAATGTCAAATACAAAAGCCAACAAGAAATGTAAAGCCAATATTAACCAAGCCAAGTTCTAAGAAAAAGAAGACAAGGTTAAACCAAAAGGTTTTTTTTATAGCATAATGACGTTATTATATAGTCGTTATTACATTTTCGATTTTTGTTTAAAACTTGCTTTAATATTTTTTTTTTTATTTGAAGATCTTGAAGATCTTGTCGGCATCTGACGCATATCAGATCTAATCCGACGCAAGGATGCATCTGAGGCACAACATATATATGCACTCTCTAACCTAATATTAATACTAGTTCAGACCCTAACCCTAACTAATAATCATTTTAATTTTTTTTTAAATATTAACCTGCGATATTGCAACTTGCTAAATTTATCAAAACTAATTAATATAGTAGGTGGCCATATAATTGTGGGCAGTTTTTAAAAATAAATATAAAATTAAATAAATAAGATACTAGGCTAAAAATAAAATTATAAATTAATTAAATCTATATCTTTTAAATAAAAAAAGTTTAAAAAATTCTATACTACAGTTTTTAAAATAATTAAGTTTAAGTAAAATTTTGAATTTTTATATTGAACTGATTTTTTAAATTTTAATATCTGATATAGTTTTATAGTAATGTGCACCTGCATAGTGTTTCGATCTCTTGCGAGCTATTTTGAGTGTGCGCATGTGTACTATTTTGAAGTTAATACGATTTTTTAAGCATGTATAAGATGTTCAAAATAGTGCCTATGTGTAGTATATAAATATTTATCTGAAAATCAAAAAACCTCAATCTTTTTAAATAGAAAAATGGATAAGTGACAAATAATTTCCTAAATTATATCAATTGCAAGTATAAACAAGTAGTTATCCTATACTGGCATGAAAATCTAAACCTTTATATATATATATATATATATATATATTTATGTATATTATTATTATATATTATATATTATATTTATATATATTTATTTATATTTATATAAAAACTAGTGAATTGACTTGACAAAAAAATTGTTAATTGATAATTGATTAAAAAAGTTTTTAATGATCAATCAAAAATCGATTATATATATTTAATTGAGTATAATTAATCAAGTATAAAATTTATAAACTCGAGCATATATAATCCATCAATCATTGTAATCGATTATCAAATTAAAAATTAGATAGCTATGTAACGTAGGGTGCTTTCAAGCACCTAAATTACAATCACTTTGTAGGTATCTCATTTCACAAACAATTAGATTTCCTTGCTTTGTGTACTTAATAACCATCATGTAAGTGTTCACAAATAAACATTAGGCTGTGGAAATTCTAATACTTCCAATTTTCTTCTTTTTTTTAGTTAATAGATATGTATTCAATATTTAATTAGCAGAATGGAATTAGGACGACCAAGTGAGCTTGCCATTGCAATGATTAATCAATAATTAATTACTCTATCATCAATTACTAAAATCATACCATATCGACACCTCAACCTTCTGACACTAATGTATCATATTTTCTGCCTTTCATATTACCTTTTGCTGATCCAACCCTTCATTTTTTTGAAACTATGAGACAATTATTTAACAATTAATATATTAGAGGGTTTCAGCATACAGACAAAATTTTGTATATAAATAGTTTATATATCATATGCGTACTATACGTATTTCACATACTATATGTACTATACAACTATATGTACTGTATATACTGTACGCTAAAAAATTCAGACATCATATAAATGGCATATAACTAATTATCCTATTAAAACAAGAAAAATGTTTAGATCCTATAATAGGTTACTAAACTGACATTTTCTATATATTAAAATTTTTTGATTAATCAAATATATTCTTATTTGATCAATCAGTATTATCGATGATTAACTGATTTATTGTTGCTTAAGTCCATTAATTGGTGCTCAATCATTGATCTAAGTCGATCAATGATTGAGTATTATATAATCGAGTTAATTTACTAATTAAAACACAAATATTACTCTGTTTCACTGGCTAATCAAATATTCTAATATGGTCTCCAAAATAAGGTTTATATTAGAGTTTAGATATCTGTCTATTCCATTAGCTAATCAAGTTTTCTAACATGGTCATACCAAAATAAGGCTTATATCAATTATTTTTAAATGCTATAAAAACTCTCTTAAAATTGTAAAATGCAAATTTTCCAAATTTGCTTCTGTTATTTGATTACCTAATTTAACACAGTATCTAATTTGATGCATTGATTATCTCTTGTGAACTATCAATCAGAATCATGTGATTTTGGTACCATTCGATTCATCTCGCTGAAACAAGTCGAATAGTATCAAAATTATGTGATTCTGATTGATGTCGCAAGTTATCATTATTTAACCAAAATTAGCTATCCAAGACAATTTTTAACATTAATATAAAATAACAAATAACGTTTGATAGATCAGTTCAATTGCAATGATTTTGCTACCAAAATGACTACCTCAGAAAGATGATTTCAACAAATCTAAAATCACTTAAATTCAATTACGGGGTCACAAGATCATTAAGGGTTTTGTATTATTTTTGATGAAAATCAATTAATTTTTTTTTTTTTTTTAGAACTTAGGCAGTTTCGCTGATACTTTATTTTATTAAGAAAATTGAACAGCTAAGCTATACAAATATTTACTTAATTGGAAAGTCTGATATTATTCGATATTTTACTCTTATAGTAAATTTTCAGATACGACGTGCTGCACCGTTCTCACCTCAGTTTGAACAGACGCTGCTTATCAGTACTGCCTACTTTTTTTAAACCTTCTTCATTTAGCTTCCCAAGTAGAAGAAATCTACTAGAAAAAAAATATAAACAAAAAAAAAAGAAGTAAAAAAGGCGTAATCTATACAACCTAAACGAAAAACCTAAGTACTAATACTAAAAAAAGAAATGAAAAGAAAAAGAAAAAGACAAAAAATAAACAGTACATAATAGCGTGATATCTGTCATAAACAGACGAAAAGAATAGAGAAATAGAAAAAAAACACATTTTATAATAAAAATTATATAATACTGCGCAAGAAAATGTCTCGCCAAAGTATTATATGTACATATAAAGAAATAAAAGAACGTTCTGAAATTTGGTTTGGCAGATCTGCCAACTCCACTGTGCCACGTCCCATTACGTGTCTGTTCCTGTTTACCAACTTGCATACCTTCTTTTCGATTAGAATAGGAACAACAATGCTGATCTTTTGGAGAGGGTATACCAAATTTTTCACTTTTTGTCAAAAATTCCAGAAAAACTGCTTCAAGCAAGAATATGGTAGTAGGTATATGGTCAAATATGTTCTTGTAGCCAAAAAACCTTAAGGAAAGTGTTAAAAACTCATTTTTTAAGTTCACCGCCTAGCCAAGCTGGATACTTTTGACAACAAAAAAAAACTTCTACCAGAATTTCTTGTACTAAAGGCACCTACTGCCAGTTGTCTTGCACAACAATGCTTCTGGCTTGCGTGTCAAATATATAAAGGAGTTCCCTGGAATAGAAAAAGATTGACCTTTATTAAAACCAGTATTTGTACGCAGCTGCTTTGTCTTTTACTAAAAAATTTTTTGTTTTTCTTTTGTTTAAAAATTTGTACAAGTGATCGTTGGAAAGAGTTCCTGGAAAATCGATTAATTAAATTAATTATTTTTATCAAAAATGATAGAAACCCTAATGATTTTGAGATCCTATGATTGGATTTTAGTAATTTTAGATTCGTTGAAATCATCTCTCTGAAGCAGTCATTTTGGTGACAAAATCATCACAATTGGACTAATCTATCAAACGTTATTCGTTATTTTATATTAATTTTAAAATTTGTCTCAGATAGCTAATTTTAATTAAATAGTGATATCTTGTGAACTATTAATTAGAATAACGTGATTTTGGTACCATTCAACTCGTCTCAGCGAGACGAATCAAATGGTACCAAAATCACATAAATCTGATCGATAGTTCACAAGATACTAGTGATGCATCAAATTAGAAACACTATATCAAATTAAAAACATATTTTTAGATAAATTTAATTGGTAATATTTTGCGACCCAGTAATCAGAATTAAACAAATTTGATACCATTCGATTTGTTTCGATGAGACGAATCTAATAGTACCAAAATCATCTGATTCTGATTGACACATTACATGATATTTGTCGTAGAATTTAACTGTGTTAATTTAGGTATATCTACTTTACAAACTATTTTGAGTAAAAAAAACAGCCAAAAAAAGTCAATCAAATGTTTCATGAATTGGAAAATGGTTTGTATAATAGCCTCAAGTTTAAGAACAAGTGCATGTGCAAGTACAAATGCAAATGCATGTGCAAGAACAAGAATAATTGCTTCGCAATAAAAAAAAAACTATCTTATACGATCTATTAAAGGAGTATCGTGTGCCAAATACTAAAACTTACATTTTTGATGCCTGTTTCACTTAGAACAGGTTTTATTCTATTAGCATTAAATAAATATAAATGTACCGGTATATACATACATACGAACGTACCAATGAGAAATTGCCAAAAAATTCAAGTATGTAAATTAATATGGCTTGAATATATCTTAAAATCGCATAATCTGAAGTCTTAAATAAACATTCTCAGTTCTTATTATACATCTATATTATTTCTTCTCCAGATTTCAGATTCAGCTATTCAGAATTTTCATAATTCGTTTTGATTGTACTATATTCATAAAGTTGTAGAACTGAAAATCTTTTAAAAATATACAACAATAATTTTCTATCTGCACATTTATGTTATTTGCATTTGAACTTAATTCGCATGATTTGTAAAATGCTACCTAAATACAAGTTAATTTTTGTTTACCGATAAAAAATAGTTTATATAATATATTATGATGTAGTTATGTAAAATTATAATTCAACTGCGTAGAAAAAGAAGTTTGTTCATAATATCTTATTTTATTTCTTCTCTTTAAACTTTCTGAACCTGTAAACATGATCGAACACTTTTGTTATGCATTCGATTATAGTATTCTATATATGGTGCATGCTATTTCAGAATGTGCATGGCATTATTTTGAAACCTGCATGCTATTTTTAGATGATGCAATTTTCAAAATAACGTTATTTCATAATAATACAGTAATTTTTTATTAATAAACTAGCAATTTTTTTAAGAACATTTCTAAACACCATCCGGGATGATATTATTAAATACCATCCCTAGCATATCATTGTATCACATGATCATCGATCTGCATAAATTAAACAATTTCACAGATCACGGGATTTTTCGATATTAGTACGTACGGCGCAGTTTAACATAGTTCAATAATATTTATTACTTCAAAAGACATTGTCCGTTATCCTTTGCGAAGCAAAGGATAGTTTATGCTTTCGCTACGGCTGTCGCCTCTGCTATAGCATTTTTATTTTACTAAAGCATAGGAAAAACCCTACAAACTAACGCACCCTAACCCTACTAACTAGCTTGATGAACGTTTTTAAACGACAGCACCAAGAGAAAAGATGCCAAGAACCATATCAAAACCAATGACACCTCCAATAACGACAAAATGGTTACCACAAAGGCAACAAAGGCAACACGAATAACGGCAAAACCTACTTATAACGTTGCACAAAACTGACACTAATGACGACTACGGAAAGAAAGTGGGAAGGTTAAATATGC
Organism: Gigaspora rosea; assembly: GCA_003550325.1. Taxonomy (NCBI): domain Eukaryota; kingdom Fungi; phylum Glomeromycota; class Glomeromycetes; order Diversisporales; family Gigasporaceae; genus Gigaspora; species Gigaspora rosea. Next base: position 25,691 of record QKWP01001698.1, on the reverse strand, counting down.
ACCAAATAAAAAGCACCAATGACACTAGAGTAAATCAAACGATGACATCCACCCCAAGAGCAATAATAACGCGTCACCACCATAATTGCTGAAAACGAACGGCACGAAATTGAAACCAACGATTACAGAAAAAACATGTAGTAAAAAACGCCAGTGACACACAACACCTATCACAGCAGCGACACCAAAGCAAGCAGCGCAAAACTAAAACCAACGATTATGGAAAGAATAGTGGAGGTTAGACATGCAACAACAAAGGAAAAACACTAAAAACGCGAAATCTACCTCAAAACAACACAATAATTACAATAACGCAACACTACCACAGCAGTGGTACCAAAGCAAGCGATGAAAAACTGAAACTGAAAGAAAGATAGAAAGTTAGAAATGCGACAGCAAGAAAAAAACACCAACCAAACCAGAAGTAAATTTAAAGGCGCCAACACCCAATGCAATTCAAATGCATAATAACGACAACACCCGCCTATAAGGCGACATGACACCTATGACGACTCCATTAATGATGTCTCCTCCAACAACGACACCATACTGCATTGACGGTTAAATAAAAATAAAACAAGAAGTTAATATTAGACATGTATACTAGAATAAAAAAAAAAAAAAAAAAAAGAAAAAGGATCGATTATCATAGAAGATCATCAATCGGTTATATGTCAGATGATCATGGATGATGTTTAACAAAATCATCCAGGATGATCTTAAGAATACTTCTTTTTTTAAATAAAATTATTTACTATAACAAATTACATATATTATAAAAGTTTTATAATTTTTAAAAAAATATTTGGTAATTACTATATGTAGTAATCAAAATTACTTTAATTAGTAATTTGTTAATTTTATTTTAATAATTTAACTTTTGTTATACTAGGAGCTATGTCATTAATCACCTGATTATTTTTTATCAGAGGCCTATCCCTCTTCCTCTTCTTTAATATATAAATAGTCAGGTTCCTTATATATAATTTTACTTTTTTTTACCCCCTCCCCCTCTAAAAAATCATCTGATTTTTGTCACTCCTCTAAACATATTTTATTTAATAATTATATTGGGACTTTGCCTTGAAAATGACCTTATGGAACTATGTAGATTTTATGAATAAAAATTAAAATTTCTACATGTAGCTATTCAATAATTCAATTCAAATAACCTTTTTTTTTATTTTGTAGAGCTTCATCAGGCGAATTTTTTAGGTGAGATCTGCACAAATTTTTAATCCCGATAATAATCAAAAATCTGCAAAGATCTGCGACCCTACAATTATAGTTGAAGAAAATTTTTTAACAAATTCTGTGCAGATTTTAGAAATATGTAAATCTGCACAAATTTTTATTAAATAATAAAAAGTGTAATAACCTTAATTAAGCTTAATTCGGGCCAAAATTTAGAGTAAATTTACTACTGTAGTTATATTATATTAATTTATTTACTGTATTTATATTTATATAATTATTTAAATTTATTTAATCGACTTTGCAACAATAAAGCTCTAACCTTAACATGCTAAAAAATTAGGCGCTCGAATTATCATCCAGAAGCATTCAAGATGGTTCATACAATGATAAACACGTGAAAATTAAGCATCAAGACAGCCTATGTGACGATAGACAGATGAAAATTAAGCACCAAGTGATAAATAGTATCACATGGTCCAATCAGATCCAAGATTTTGCGGACCCACGCCAGGATTTACTTATTTGTGTCAGTAATACAATCCAAAAAAGTGGACGTCTAAAGCTGTGTCCAGTCACATGTTTTTGATTTTTTAATTAAAGTTAGGGTAAGAGTTAATTTGAAGTTAGGGTTAGAGCATGTCTTATAGTAAAATTGTCCTCCCGACATTTTTTATTAATGCACCAAGATGGGTTTAGACTGTTGTTTCTTGTATTTTTGCGACTTTCGCTTTTTTTTTCTCTGTTTTTGTCTCTTCAGGCTGATCCGTGTCGATCAAAATAAACAATCCTATTGGCTCTATGTTATATAATAGACATGGCTTTAGACAACCCCCAAATAAGAAAATTTAATTTTGTAAGTATACAAAAACACAATGTTAGGATTAGGGTTAGGGTTAGGGGAGGTATAGCCATATATAGTTGCCCATTATATGTAAAATTTCATCCCGATATTTTTAATTAGTGCACAAAGGTCGGTTTAAACACTAGTTTTGGTGTATTTTTGCTTTTTTCTTCTTCTGCATGTGTTCAAAATTCATGTCAGGCTGATCCGGAACGATCAAAATTCGAACTCACTGATTGTTAGTTGCCTTTTTAGGAGTTTGTATTACTGGCACAAATAAGTAAAGCTCCTACGCCCATCCTATAACCATCACTACGTGATATGCATCACTCCGTCCCTGGTATACGTGATATGCATTACTCTGTTCCTGATATACTTGATATGCATTACTCTGTTTCTAGTATACGTGATATGCATCACTCCATTCTTGGTACACTTATTGCATTCATTTCTGGTATTGTTGGACCTTCATAAGTGCGTGCACATTCTTGGGACCAAACTCTAACAAAGTGCACTTAAAGATCAATCAGAGAAAGTGCATTTGTAGAAAACATATATATATGTATATATTTTAGTCAGAATTTGTGTGTGCTATTTATAAAGGCTTTGCTCTTATAAGAGTACACTTATGAAGGTTTTGCTGCAATACGATTGGGCATATTTTTAAATTTAATGCACTATTTGTACAAATTGGACATGGTCTAAATGTTCAATTAAATTAGATCTGTTTAAACATTGTCAGATGACAACACTGTATAAGACTCAATTTAAAATATATGTTGTAGATAGATTTGAATTTCTGGGTATTCTTAATTGGGCTTTGGATTTAGAATCATAATTTGTTTATTTTGCTTTTTACATTATGTCGAATTTATGAAATTAAGCTAAAATTCGGTCACCAAGTCCAAGTCTCTGATTGTTAAAATTAAATTTTAGGCGCCAAATTACATATTAATAAATCGATACCAAACCCCTGAAAAATTTTTTTGGACCTCTGATCTATTCTGATAACATGTCTAACCCATCTTCATCACTTTTAACATATTACATTATACATAAAAATTTTTATATTGAATTTGTAGTCAAATTTTCAGATTTTGGGTTACTTAATAAATTTGTTATAATGTCTTTGATCGGTCAGAGCTTATGTTAGATCTATGTTTTTTCAATATCGACTGTTATTTATTTGGTCTCAACTACTATGCTGCTAGATGCTCACTGCAACTGCATCCTGTGAAATGCGAACCTTGTTAATTTTCAAATGTTTTTTTTCATAATAAATTTTCTTAAAATATAATTTATTACTATACCGATATGTTACTAGTCTAATAGTTCTATATGCATTAATATTAATGATTTGTAAGCACAATTTGAAACTTCGCATATAGGGCTATTATACTAGCAATATATCGATATGGCAGCAATTTATAATGACCATCTTTTTTTATTAAATCCTAAATTTTAAGTTAATTTCGAATTTAAGGACTAATTAAGGGTGTCTTATACATTTTAGTTAATCAGTCGAAAGTAAATTTTAATCATAGAAAAATATTTTAACAAATTAATTTTATTATTTTAATTAATAAAAATAAAGCATTACTGCATTAGAGATAAAAACTTACTTAAGCATCAACATTTTTTTTATGATCTTAATAGTGTACAAGTATTACAGTAAAACAGGACCCCGAACAATACATATAAAGGTTACATTGGCTTTAATATAAACTTTTTAAAATTTTTATCCACTTTTTATTAAAGCTAATTAACTATATTTTATATATAAGCTTTAATATTTAATAAAATTTAACCAATTATCAAATATAACAATACTTTTTTTTAAAAAATTTTTCTCAAAAAAAAATTTTTTCCAAAAAAACATTTTTTTCAAAAAAATGAGCGAATACTTCTGCATATGTAAATATAAGTAACTATACTATATACTACAACTCAATTATATAGTGTGCCAGAAATATAACCAAGTATAGTGCTCTATTTTAGTTAATTCCATTTTAGCATTTCATAATACTGGTTACTACATATACATTCACTAATAACAACTTCGAAACTATATTAGACATTTAATTGACAGTTTAATAAAAATAACATTTAATAAAAAAAATCAGCTCTTAGTAAATTTCAAATACCATTCAATCGTTTTTTTCGTTCTTGACAATACTTCTGTCATACTCATATTCGGATTTCTTTTATAACTACTAATTAAAAATTTTGAAACTATATTAGATGATAAAGTAACACTAAATATAACAAAAAAAACCACAAAAACCAACTCTAATAAATTTCAATTACCTTTCGATTATACTTGACAGCTTATACACCTTATGCAAGCTGTTATGCGTTATTCAGATCACTTTTGTAATTACTTGTTACCTTGAATATATAACTATATTAGCTTGTTTTTGAAAAAAAAGCCAAAAATTTCATGAGCCTAACTTAGCTACATACTATTAGACTATTAGCAAAATGCAGCATTAGTAAAAGTTCCCAGGAATGGGATTATATTGGATTAAATCTACTAACTGCTAGTAAAGCGAAAAACAAACGTATTCTGAAAATTATTCAATCGTAGGTAACATACTTAGCCACTTGTTATATGAGCGACTTGCATTTTCATATAGGGAGTACTCTAAAATTAATATAAATACAGTATTTGTGTAATGATCTACGTTCAATTGATCTACATTAGCCAATCAAAAGGACTTTCCATCATGCTGAAATCTACCTACTATTTTTTTAACTGTTAAAATTTATATATTAGCTATACAAAAATTTAATTGGTTGTCAAATGATTGACGCATCAAAGATCTATATATTTGTCAAATAACTGACGCATTGAAGATCTATATATGTCAAATTTAGGTGCGTCAAAAAATTTGAGATGATCCGCAGATCCGCCCATATGTTTAACCAATCTATATATCTAATACAATATAATATGACAGTCTGTAAGTAATATGGAATAAGAAAATTTTTAAATCAGAAATATCGATTATATTCCAATACAAATAATATAATCTTAACTAATCTATGTACAATACAATACAATAGTCTGTAAGTAATACAGAAAAAGAAAATTTTTAGATCAAAAATGTCGATTATATTCCAATACAAATAACATAACTTTAACTAATCTATATATCTGGTACAGTACAATATGATAGTTTGTAAGTAATATGAAATAAGAAAATTTTTAAATCAGAAATATTGCTTACCGGTATATTCCAACACAAATAATATAACCTTAACTAATCTATATACCTGTTGTTATTGTTGTAGCGACAGAGTAAAAGGTAGTGGCTAATATGCTTAGTGGTTGGTTATAGCTGCTATAGTCGTGTCCATCATGGTCGTGGCTTTTTTCAATGATACAATACAATATATAACAGTTTGTAAATAATATGAAATAAGAAAATTTTTAAATGTCAATTATATTCTAATACAAATAATATAACTTCAACCAATCTACATACTACAAACAGTCTGTAAGTGATACAGAATAAGAAAATTTTTAAATTATGAATGTCAATTATATTCTAACACAAATAATATTAGCAAATTTATAGTAGCGCAATCTTTCGAAAGATCTTGCAAACATGCAAAATCTTTCGAAAGATTGCATATATGCAATATAATTTGAAACATTTCGCAATGTATTTCGAAATATTCAGGTTTCGAAATATTTCGAAAATATTTCAAAAGTAAATTCGAAATATTTTTTGAGCAGACTGGCTATAACTGGCTGGATCAGTAGATATGTAACCTGGGTCAACCAAGAATGTATTTTTGAATACTTTGAATATATCTAAATTAATCTGCATATCTGTATTACAAGATCAGATTAGATCTTTTGTTTATTAATTAGATCTTCTATTCATATTGTTTTTTTATTTCAGTTTGTTTTTTTTATTTTCGCTTTTTTTTGTTGTTTTCGCTTTTTTTTACTTTCGTTCTGTTTTTCTTTTTTTTTTTATTTATTTATTTTTAATTTTTTTCATATTTTACAAGAACACTAGCCCTTTGCAAGAAAACTTACAACTTTTCAGAACTTTGCACATGCCTACTCAGACTTCTGAAACTTTGCAAGAACATACACAGATTTCCTCAGCAATCTCTAAATTTCCGGGAACACTACTTTAGAGAAATGGGTGCAAGTTTTTGCAAGTTTTTGTAAGTTTTTGCAAGTTTTGCAAGTTTTTTGCATGTTCTTGCAAGGTTTCGCTTTATTTATTTTTTCGTTTCATGTTTTTTGTTTTTGTTTTTGTTTGTTTTATTTTTTATTAATTTATTTTATTTTAACGCTTTAAGAAAACAGAACCCTTACTTTCTAGCACTTTGCAAGAAAACCAACCCAGACTTTTTTGGCACTTTGCGACTTTTTTGGGGGTCCGCTAAAGCCTTGTACCCACGTGATTAATCGTGCATCTCAATAATCACATTGTGATTATTGAGTGATCAATATAAATAAGAAAAATTAATTGATCATCTTACATTTAATCTCTTTTTTCGTTTCGCATTATCGTTTCTTTTGGATTTTTTTTTTTTTTTGCTTTCGCAAATTTTTTATTGTGTACCAAGTTTTTATACTACTCACTGTACGTTGTACGTACGTTTTTTTTTGCAATCAAAACTTTATATCTGTGTGATCTACATGCATTACACACACACTTATTTTTTTTTATTTTTGAGACATCAAGTTTTCTTTTTTTTTATTTTATTTTTCGTTGACATTAAAGATGAGTTTAATAAATTTAACCCTGATGAGAAATGTAATATTCTCTTTAATGTTAACCAAACGGTTACAATTCCATTAAGAGAGTTTGATGATGACTGGTGGCCCCTCGTGTCCAATATTTGGACCTAATTTAATTACAAAATCTATAACAATAGAAATTCTTGGAAAGTATACACCTGCAGGTTCACCAAGCACAGTAAATCGAGTGGTCGAAAGGAAGGAGTACCTGTCGAAAAACACAGGAAAACCAAAATTCGCTCCAGTGATCAATGTTCCGCCAAAATCAAGGTATATCACATGGTTACTGAACAAGAAGTACGAGTTGAATAGTATTCAAATTCGGCCGATCATGCGCATACTTTGGAGGATAGTGAAAGGTTGAAACGTTCAAAAGCCGTTCGAGTTTTAGTTGAGCAAGAAGCTGTGAAAAACTATCCTTCTCCGGCGATAACTAGCGCAATTAAAGAATATGGAAAAGAGAATTTAGGGCTTGGTGAAAGCGTGAGAGAGTTAAAGTATAAGGAGGTTGCCAATATTAAAAACAAAGTTCAAAGATCCCAGAATGCTCCCCTTATTGGCAAACCACAACTGGGATTGAATATTCAGGAGGCGGTTTCTTTTTTAAAAAACCATGAGTATCAGGTTGAGCACTATAAAGCTCCTCACCAACATGCCCAGGGTTTCGTTTTTGTCCAAAAAAATCAACTAGAGAAACTTTACCTTTTTGGCTGGCTGACCCTTGTTGATTCCACGCACAAGACGAACAGATATGATTGGCGCCTGTTTTCATTGTATATTCGCGATAATCATGGCTATTGGAATATCGGTGCGCATTTTTACGTAAGCAAGAAAGATAGCAATACTGTCGCCAAAGCATTAAAAATAATTAAAAGATTAGCATGTTGTTGGGCTCCTCAATATTTTCTTATTGATCAGAGTCATGTGGAGGCCAATGCAATCGAGTTAGCTTTCCTGGGTCTTCAAGCGAGAGATCAGGAGTGTAGCATTATCTTTTGCACCGTTCATGTTATGTGGACCTGGATGAGTAAGGTGTATGATACAAAAACTAGAAATGAAATGGTTAAGGCAATGCACAAGCAGACAAAAATCGGTTGTGATGAGGTTATCAAACAGGCGGTTTACAATTGTCCTGTCTCTGCAATTCAAAAATACATAGGTCGAAATTATGCTAAAAATACCCACCAATGGGCCCTTTGGACACGCCAGCACTCTCCGCTCCTTTTGCAAGTAACATCTACCAACCCTCTGGAATCATATCATAGTGAGCTAAAACGAATGACCTCTCCCCATCACGGTTTGATTGGCGCCTGCCATAACATAGTATTACTTGATACAAAAAAATGGTCAGATGCTGAATATGTTGCCTTTGAATTCCATACAAAAAAAATATCAGCATTTGGTGTTGGTCATGAAATTTTTAACGAAATCCATAAATTTCCCTACCCCGTTCAAAAGATGGTTGTCGATGAAGCTTTGGCTTTTGAAAAAAGGCTGGAAAAAGGTAAAGAACCTCCAGGTCTAATATCGTTAGAATGTCAGTGCCTGTTCTTCCGTCGCTATTTACTGCCTTGTTGGCATATGTTTCATGACCATATTTATGGTATCAATAAACTATTAACTGTTGATTCTTGGAGAAAATTTCAGCAAATGTTTGAAGATAATGGATTCAAAATATATGAGCACCGAGAATTGGTTGAAATCGACGTGGTAGAGAAATCAGAGGCTGAAAGGGCTGCAGAAAATAGGCGTATGATTATGAATGAATTAATGGAACAAGTGCGTGATACGTATTGGCGGGTTGAGGAAAAAAGAAATGCTGAGCAAGCAAATTCTTTTATTAGAGAATTGAATTTGCATGTAGGGTCTGTTTTAACAAACAATTGAAGGCAAATATTCGATATAATGTTTAATTATAAAATTTACAATTAACTAACAACTATATTATATTTTTAAAGCTGAATCATCCGATATTTTTACAATACTACGGAATATTAGCACAAGTTATATTTTAGTTATGCAAGGTTTTTTTTTTACACGAGCCTTTACATATTTCAAAAATAAAATGAGAATTTACATAGTAGAAATATTCAAGTTTGATCATAATTACAGAAAAAATTAAAGCTTAGATTCGTTAGATACTAAATTTAATAGTAAAATCCGTTAAACTTAATATGAAAACGGATAACAGATTTAAGCTCTAAAATAAATATCGTTGTGAAGGTTAGCATAGTGTTTTACATTTTATATAATTGGTTTTTTTTTAAAAAAAAAATAAATTATATCTGACTTTTAAATATACGATTAAATACGATTTATTTTTTTAAAAAAATAATAAAGCGATTTTTTATTATGTAATGATAAATAAATGATGTTTTTTTTTTATTCGGTTTTAAATGTTTTTTTTATATCTAATATGATTTATTTATTTTTTAGATTTTTACGTTTTTAAATACGAATTTTTTTTTATTTGATTTTTAAATGATTTTATTTTTGATATATAATACGATTTATTTGTATTAGTTTTTTTTAAATACAATGTTTTTTTAATGATTTTTTAAATACGAGTTTTTTTTAATGATTTTTTAAATACGATTTTTTTATAAATACGTACGATTTTTATTTATTATTTATTTGTTTTATTTTTTTATATATATAATACGATTATTAATTTTTTTAAGTATATACGTACGGGGGTTTTTTAATACGATTTTATCACATTGTGATTATTGAGATACATGATTGATCACGTAGGTACAAAGCTTTAGCGGACCCCCATTTTTGGCATTTTGCAAGAACATTAACATGGCTTTCGCAATTTTTGAATTTGCAAGAATGCCAACTAAAAAATGAAGATTTGGGGCTTCGTTTATTTTTTTTTACTAGTTTGCTTATATTTTTTGTTTTTTCGTTTGTTTGTTTTTTACTTATTTTTTTAAGTTTTATTTATTTTATTTATTTCTGACTTTTTTGAAACCTTGCGACTTTTCCGGCACTTTACAAAATTTCTCTGGCAATTTGCAAGAACACCAACACTTCTGAGAAATAGTTTTTTTATTTTTTTCACTTCTTTACTATTTTTAGAAAGTATTTAGAAAAAAAGAGCGAAACGAAGATATAACTAAACCAAATAAAATAGCCAAAGCGAAGACAATAGAAAACAAAGAAGCGAAAATAATAGCTAACTTTGGAGTGAGCGAAAATAAGTGTGTAGAACTAGTTTGTATATAGTAATAGAATTAGATACGAAGAAGTGCGAAAGTAGTTAAAATAATATGTAATAATATAAAAATAATACTGTAAATAATTAAAATATAATATATGTATAATATATAATAATAATAAATAAAAAAATAACAATAAATAAAAATTTAAAATTTAATAATGCGAAAATTTTAAAAATTTTTGAAAATATGCGAAATATTGCAAAATATTGTGAAAAACTGCAGATTTATACGATAATATGCGAAATATTACCTCCTGCGACCCCCAAAATGAGATAATTAGATAGGGTTTGCATTGTTTTATTTGGCCTAATTTTCACAATATTGCGCAATATATTTTGCAATATTTCGCAATATATTCAGAAATATTTCGAAAGAAATATATACCGAAATTTTTCGAATTATTGCAGTTCTTTCGAAAGATTTCGCATCGATCGCAATTTTTTTGAAAGATTTCAGTATACAATTTCTTTTGCAAGATTTCATATATTTATTTTGCTGATGAAACTACATACTTGTTATTGTTTTAGCAGCAGAGTAAAAGGTAGCAGCTAATGTATATGGGGGTTAGTTATGTCTGTTATGGTCATATCCATCATGGTCATAGCTTTTTCAATAATACAATACAATATAACAGTTTGTAAGTAATACAAAAATTTTTAAATCAGAGATATCAATTATATTCCAACACAAATAACATAACTTTAACCAATCTACATACCTAATACAATACAATATAATACGACAGTCTGTAATACAGGTCAAAAACCAATATATCGGGTACCTATCGGGTACCATATTACTATAATTGAAAAATATATAAAATACTACATATCAGTGACCTATCATACATATATCATAGATTGGATATATTGGGTACCCAATGTGTATATGTAATAAAAATAATTTTAAATCTACATATATTATAATTCTAAATCATTGTTTACAATACATATATTCTATATATTCAAAAAATTTTATCCTTTACGATATAAAAAATTAATTTTTACTACTTAAAATTTTTTTAATTTGAAATATATCGGGTACCCGATAAATACAGGATTAACTAGCAATAAATAACGGATTGCATCTATAGCGCATATATGCAATGGTAGGAATAAAAGTAAATTTCCGATTATTCTCATAGTAAGGCCGGAATTTTTATTCCCACCATATTGCATATATGCGCAGGAAACAATAAATAAATAAATAAAGCAA
>QKWP01001697.1:86171-104710 GCA_003550325.1 Gigaspora rosea | reverse complement strand
TTTTTTTTTTTTTTTTATATATAAATGATTAATTATTAATTCTTATTAACTTCTAGAGCGGTAGTTAAAGAACGGTTGTGCAATAAAATTGGTCCGGATTTTGGTTTGGACGTTCGTAGACTCGAAAGATCGTACCGGGACATAGAGTTATAAGGACTTCTCCAAACTGCAAAGCTAAGTATATATTTTGTTTGTTTTCTTTTTTTTCTATATAAGCGGCACTAATTTCAATTTCTTTTATTAATTTTTCTATCTGCCCAGGGCGATATTTCATGGACAAGAATAGAATAATTAAATACGGGATTAGACAAATTAGACACGTAAAGAAGTGTGCGTGAGGAGTGTAAAACTTTTCGAAGATAAATACGACTATATTTTTCTTCCATTTTGGGCTCAGGTATTAACTTTTTTTCCATTTTAATTTTAGAGGCATTGACAGCACGAAACTTTTCTTTGGCAATTATGGGAACGTGACTCTGAAAAGATACGTGGCCATAAATCGGAACACTGTTCCATGAAAGGACTATGGATTGGGTATCTTCGAATGAAATTTCTTCAGGTAGGCGACCTGGTGGTCCTGTTGTCGAAGATTAATAATGCCGATTTGAACCCGATTTGCCTTAAGTCGGCCTGTGTTGGTTTTAAAAACGATATTGTATAGTTAAATTTTGGTAGAATTAGATAGTTAAGGTTTGGGTTAGAGTTAGGCATTGATGGCATTGGTTAGATGGTTAGAGTTAGATTAGCTACTTCGAATTTGTTCATTTCACAATAGATAGAAATTTTATTTTGTGCCATAATTTCGAATTTGTAAAAAATTTTAAAATAAAATATTTTAATCGGGTAAAGGATAGAAATTTTATTTTGTGCTATAATTTCGAATTTGTAAAACATTTTAAAATAAAATATTTAAATCGGGTAAAGGACAGAAATATAATCAGCTGATTAATAAAGTAGGAGGAATAATACAATGGAGAGATTGAGTTACAGATTAGCACTGTTATACTCAAATTACCTCTAAATCAGTTCGTTGTAATAAATGTCTTATGTATGATGAAACGATAACGTCTATTAAAATAGGAGCTATGCCGATGTTTTTAAAAAATTCAAGTGAAGATATCTCCGCAACCACTCGACCAAACTCGACGAAAATTTTTTTATTTGAATCCTATGGATCCATAGAGTTCAAACAAAAAAATTTTTATTGAGTTTGGTCGAGTGGTTGCGGAGATATCTTTGCTCAAATTTTTTAAAAAATTTGGCGCAGCTTCTACTTTGATAGACATTTTGACTTTTTTCTAAATTTTAGCGAAAATATCTCTGCAACCACTTGACCAAACTCGATGAAAATTTTTTTATTTGAATCCTATGGGTCTATAGGACTCAAATAAAAAAATTTTCGACGAGTTTGGTCAAGTGGTTGCGGTGATATCTTCGCTAAAAGTTAGAGAAAAGTCAAAACGTCTATCAAAATAGAAGCTGCGCCAAATTTTTTTAAATTTTGAGCGAAGATATTTCCGCAACCACTTGACCAAACTCGACGAAAATTTTTTTATTTGAATCCTATGGATTCATTCGTCGAGTTTGGTCAAGTGGTTGTAGAGATAACTTCACTCAAAGGTTTAAAAATTTTTATTTTTCTTTTCTGTAAAGAAGATCGTAATTCTGGGTTACACAAAGGTAGTCGACCTGTCCAGTGTAATCGCATGATCGAGTGATTGACAAAATAGAGATCACGTGACTTTTTGAATTTTAATTGGTTAAAAGGCCAGAGATATATAAGTTATATATCTCTAGCTAAAGATGCCTAGAAGAACCCTATTAACAAAATAATCATTAGATTTATCAAAGCATGGAATTATATGAACATGATTATGTTCTGGGTACATTGAATGTACTCGGAACATGATCATTTGTTTCAGAAGATGGCAGGTTATTAGAAATTAAATATGGAAAGTATTGATAGGATCACTTTTTTGTAGATTTATAGTACATTATTTAGAAATTATTTAATATTATTTTGTGTTTTCGAATATTACTTAATATTTTCGCAATATTTCAAAATTTATTTTTCGAAATATTTCGAAAATGTTTTCGAAATATTTCAAAATTGTTTTAGAAATATTTTGAAATCAAAAAATTTCGAAATTATTTTCGAAATATTTCGAAAGATATTGCATATCGCAATTTCTTTCGAACTATTTCGCACATATAAATTTGCTGATAATAATAATGCCGATGCATTATCTTGGTTGTTTAAAGAAAAAGATAGTCAAGTATATATAGTAAAGGAATGTGGGGAAGTATTAGTAAAGGATGGAGATAAAAAGAAAAAGTTGTATCAAATAGTAAAAGAAACCATAAAAGATAACTTACCTGACTCGATAACTCATAATATATGACCATATAGCTATATCGACTTTTCACCTGAAGGTAAAAGTACGAAGGTTAATACTGTACCTGGTACCTTATAGAACATATTAGTACAAGGTTAAATACGAAATCAAAAGGAAAACATTGGCCAAGGGACTGGAAAGGTCCAAATGCACAATGCTAGTGCGGAGACAAGTTATATTCACCTGAAGACGACTGTCCCAAGTGCAAAACAGATCTAAGGTTATGGGTCACTATTAAACAATACCCTATAGACGAAATAGACAAGTGCTACTGCCCCACCTTAGAAGACTCAGAATTGGAAGATTTTACCCTAAACCAAGATGAACTATCTGATATGGACTAGGACAGCTTCAATAAATGACTTCTCTTTAGAAATCCATATAAAATTAGATGATTTAATTAGCCGAACTCAAAATGTGTTAGTAGAAGAGAATAAAATAGTAACTCAACCTTGGTGGTTAAAACCTCTTGAGACCCCTACTAAGGAATACTATAAGGAATTTAATAGTTTTAAAGACACATACCTTTGTAATTCAGTATAGTGGAAGGCACCAAACCTGTCTGTTACTATTAAAACGTAACCGTCCTCAAATGACGTAAAACCTCGCAAGTCGGTCACTGCTACTATACCTAAAACAATAGAAAATTAACACTTAAAAACTCTAAACACTTAAAAAAAAATAATAATAATATAATATAAAAAGAAATAAGTAAACAAAATGGATATAACCAAATATGTTCAAATCAAAGACTTCTTAGAGAAAGCCCGATATCCATTACAATTTAATAGTAAACAAAAGAACCAATTAGAAGCCCAAAGCAAATTTTTCATAATATATAACCACCTATTATACAAAAGAGACTGTAGAAAGAAAACAAGAAACCAACTACTATACATTATACAAGAACACAAAGTGGAAACAATATTATATATCTTCCATGGTCACCCCCTTGGTGCCCATTTAGGAACAGAAAAGATGTTTGAAAAGATCTGAAATAAATATTATTGGTCCCAAATGTATGACTGAATCAGAAAATATGTACAAACCTGTGATCAATGTCAAAGAAGAGTGAAATATCAGATACACGGTACATTACAACCGATACCTGTTGAAGCTCCATTTCACAAAATCGGTATCGACTTTGTAGGACCACTACTGGTGACCCCAAAAGGAAATCAATATATAATTGTGTCTGTTGATTATATGACCAAATGGCCCAAAGCTAAAGCAGTACCAACTAGGGATGGTAAAGTCAGTTCAGGTCCAGTCTTGGTCCTAGGACTTGTAAGTCCTATCACACAGACCTAAGGACCAGGTCCTCATATAATAAGTCCTAGAAATTAAATCCAACCAATGTTAATTCAGGATTAAGTTCTTGGACTTAGTCCTAATACTTTTTAACAAATTAAAATTCTTTGTTTTATTGTAAATACTGATTGATTGAAAAGCATTTTATTATATAGTATATACTAATATTCTAAAGAAAATTATTATAGCACAGCATTATAACTTGTATTACAGTAGTTTTATTAACATAGTATAATATTGCAATATATTACAATATCAGTAGCATCTTTATTCTAATTATGATCTTTAGAGATTTGATTAGTTGGATTTAGAACTTAGTATTTACTAATACAGTATATATTACTAATTTAAAAAAAAAATTCTATTAGCAATAAAATATTATTGAAATAACAAATTTTTGCAACAGATAGAATAGCATGTCAAGTAAAGCATATCTAAACTAATCTATAGTATATATAGATCTAGTGTGCTTGTCAATAGCTTAAAATGGATTGAATTTACTGTTTTATTACTAATATCTTTTTAAGTTCTAATATATTTTATATTAGGACCTATTGTGGACCTATGAACCTAGGTCCTAAACTTGGGACCTAGTCTTTTAAAGACCAGGTCCCAAAATCAGATCCTTGAGTCCGGTCCTAAGGACTTTACCATCCCTAGTACCAATGGCAGATGCACAAGAAACTGCCATTTCATTTTTAATGAAATTGTCTGTCGACATGGATGTCTGTTCTATATGATATTTGATAGAGACTTCATTTTAACAACGAACTTATAAGGTTCTTAGCAAGTAATTTTAAAATTAAACGCCTAATGTCTATTCTGTATCACCCACAGACTAATGGACTGGTTGAAAGATATAACCGTATACTATGCGAAGCATTAGCAAAACTGACCAAACAAGGGTACATTAATACTGTCAGTACTATACGCCTATTGGACAAGTAAACAAGCAACAACAAAGTTCACTTTTTTCTACCTAACATATGGAAGAGAAGCTTGGTTTCTGAACTTTAAAGAAGAAAATGATATAAACAAGAATATAGTGGACCGATTGACCATATTCATAAAGAACTACCGAACTGTAGAGAAATTATAAAAGAAAACTGTTGCCACGCCCAGAAGAGACAAAAGTTCTACTGGGACAGAAAACTAA
Source organism: Gigaspora rosea (assembly GCA_003550325.1). Taxonomy (NCBI): domain Eukaryota; kingdom Fungi; phylum Glomeromycota; class Glomeromycetes; order Diversisporales; family Gigasporaceae; genus Gigaspora; species Gigaspora rosea. The sequence continues at coordinate 99,847 of QKWP01001697.1, read as the reverse complement.
AAAAAGTCCAAAAAATATTCCAGAAAGGCGATAAAGTGCTATTGTACGATGCCACACAAGTTGAAAGACATACCGGAAAATTTCTACCAAAATGGATAGGCCCCTTTATTATACATACTCGTGTAGCACCAGATGTGCAGTGTTGTCACTTGGACGTGTCCACACTATGTTTTTTGTCCAACGTCCAAGATTGTCCAAAATTGTCCAAGCCTATGTCCTATGTTTAATTAATCAATAAAGTAATTTAAAAAAATATATAATTATATATTTTTTTAGGTGCTGGACTCATTGGTGAAAAAATTAAAATAGATTATCTTAATAAAATTTTAAGTAATTTTAATTTGAAAAAATGTCCAAAATGTCCAAAAAACGTCCAAGTGACAATACTGCAGATGTGTACAAATTAAGAACAATAGATAATCAAGTCCTAGATGTACTACAAAATGCTTATTTACTTAAAAAGTATCATGACCGCAATGAGTAATACTTATGGAATATCCCATCGGGATCATGCAGGTACATATGCATACTTGTAATGGTATAGTACCATATATTGAGTGTTTATAGTCAGTAATTGTTACTGCCCTGTCCTCTCCAACCTACATACACTCAAAAGGTCAATATTACTATTTGCGGAGCTCATAATTAGCTAGGGAAAAATTGTAACAATGAAAATTATGCGCAGCATGATTACATGATCCACATGATCAACAGTAAGTAATTCTGAAGATCTATGCATTAATATACAGAAAGATCTAGAAACGTCATATGATCTATGAACATTTATGTCTGTCTAATTTATTGATCTGCATGCCCCTGATTAATTAGATTAGATAATCCATGTAATATATCATTAAATGCAATATCATATATCAGCATGCCGATAGGCCTAGTGAATAGTTTATTTGATGTATTAAATTTAAAGATCAATTAATTGATAGCATTAAAGTCATGAATGTTAATAAAGTAATGGAAGAATACTTTTCCCAATCATGTATATAAGGCCTTCGTTTTCACCTTCATCTTAACTCAGACTTCAATAGTTTCCCTTAGAATATATAAATAGATTCGAACTCTCAATCCTTAGATAGAAGATTGTATTAGATTAGTTATATTATCTTAATAAAATATAACCGTGTCTTCATACATGTTAAATTAAACACTTATCTTGCAATTAATCATATCTTCATATACTTTTAGTTGTGCCTCTTTTCAATAAAGCCTTGTAAATCCTCTTGTTTAAATTATATAAATACGCACACTAACTTACCCAAATCACTTAGTATATAGTTTATAGAGTATAAACGAGATAGTCCCCTGAATTATTTAAAGAGGTTAATTTCGGGTGTGACAGAGGATTTTTGTATGATTAACTGATAATTTCTATTTAATACTACATAGTTATACAGTTTAAAGTACTTTTTCAAAATAATTATATTAAAGACATAAAGACAATAAAGGAAAAAGAAGTATATTGAAATTTTTATTAGAGTTATACCAGAATTAATAAATATGCAATAAATATTAGAGGCAATTGGGTTGATGTCTTTTATTATTTTTATATTTGCAAAATTTTCAGCAGCTTTTAATCGCATAGAATCGATAAAATATTGATTGAGATCTTTATTTTAATTTATCGTTGCAATTGAATTAATATATAGGTCAAAAAAACATTTTCGTAGATATTGCTACAGTAATTCATATATCGTAATAATAATACTTTATGGCTTTACCAACCGCATGGGATGTTAATGATAAATTCGTTCTCTTAAATGTGGATGCAAATGGACTTAGAGTTAATTACATAGGTGAGAATATGATATAACTTTATATTTTTTATTCCTAGAATTTTATAATCAGTTACCAAGATTTTTTATTAAAAAAAATATTTAATGGAAAGTATTAAGACTATATAACTTATCAAGGTCCTTTTTTTAATAAAAAGAGGATGTCAAAAATATAAAAGACATAGTAATTCGTGCAAATAATCCGATCTCTTCAAAATGCAAATTAATTTCCTTTGAAATCGATATTATGAAGGAAATGTAAGACACAAGTTTTTATTAATTTTTTTTAACCTTTTTTTGAAAGAATTATCACAATTAGGTTTTGCATAGATTCTGCAAAATTTAATAATATGCCTGGTATTTATATACATTTTTTTATTACTATAGTATTAAGTATATTTATTATCATGATTAAATATTCATAGGATGTGAAACTAACTCATGGGATATTATAGTAATGATGGTTACTTTTTAATTGCTCAATCATAAACGAACTTTATGGGCTTACATTTACAACTGGAGACACTATTTAACTTTATAAATAAGACTGCATCCTATACAAAAAATGGGCGAATATTTAAGATCAAAGTTATTTGATTTTAAACAATAAAATTTGATGTCTCACAACACCTTTTAAGGAATTGCATTACAAATTTTAGAGGATAATCTGTTTCCTTGTGTTGGACTAAGAGGTGGGTCTATAGAGACAAATATTGGGCATAAAAGTGGCATAAAAAGTTCAAATATGCAGGTATGTTTTATATTAGCACTAAATATTTAAATTTTCTTAACTATGACTAGATTAGCAATATCTTGTGTTGATATTGATAACAAAGTAATCAAAACAAATGGGCTAATCCACTTAATCAATATAAGAATCAACATGTTGATATGCTTAAAGGTATAGTGTAATACAATATAAATATAAATGCCGAATTATTTGTTGTACATACAAAAATCAGCGGTTTATATAAACAAAGTTAGAATAATTTTAAAAATTAAAATAAATTAGTCGAAAACAATTTAAAAATTGATTTTTAATCTTATGTAAATATAAACAAGAATATTTCAATATATTTTTCAATTTTTCAATACTATAAAATTTTGCGAGGAGTTGTTAATTTTTACGAGGAGATCTACATAAATTATCAACTCTGATTGGTTAGAATCTATGTAAATCATATGATCATCATATGATTTGTTATGATTTGCATAATTTGCAACGTGATTACTATTAAAAATGATCTACGTTACACTCTACCTTTAAAGATTTGGCAAAATTATTTGAAATTAAGCCAGATGTTCAATTGCATTAAATATTGTAGAAAAATCTATTATGTCATCAGTAGATATAAAGGTGATTAAAAATTTAACAGTATTGTTAAAATTAAATCAAATAATATATTCTAATTAATATGTCATGCTAAAACTTATTATATGTTAAATAAATATGACAATCCATATGATGATGTTAAAAATTTATTAAAAATTGATGAAAATAATAAATGGGTATTAGAAACTCATGAGATGATTGAATATCGGTCAATATAATATTTTATTCAGAAACATTGCACATATTTTATTATCTATATTTGAATATTACTTATCTGTTCCTTTACTTATGTGTTAAATGATTAGATAGTTGATTATAATTTATTCAATTAATGTCTATACGTTTTACTATCAATAGAATTCTATATTAAATATTACTGTATTACTTAGTTCTTCACTCATGTGTTAAACTACTAGATAGTAATTATAGGTTATTCAAATAATAATATACGCATTTTATCATCAAAAAAACTTATCTTAAATATCCCTTCTCTGTATAGTATGTAAGTATATAGTTTATTCAACGAATAGTATACATATTTTATAATCTATAGAATATATTACTTACGTTCTTTCACTTACGTGTTAAATCATCAGAGAGTAAGTAAAGTACAGTTTATTCTAAAAATATTGCACATATATTATTGTCAATAGAATTCTATATTAAGTATTACCTGCTAATGTTAATTTTCAATTCATTTTAGAAATTGTGGACCTGTAGGATTCAAAATTTCTTGATATTAGGTTTCCATTGCAGTTCCTTTTAAATTTAAAAAAAACTCCCAAAAATTATCTACGTGTTTTTTTTTATTTTGAATTCTACGAGACTGTAAAATGGCCTTGAACATTGAATTGGTATCTTTGTAAAAAATGGCTAATGTAATTCAAGAAAGTTTTTATTCTTCTTTAAAAAATAATTTAATTGCAATAAAAAACTTTTTTACACTAATTTAAAATGGTGGAAAGCACTTTATTTCTTTTTGTAATAATAAATTTTTTTTTAATATTGTTCTTCTTACAACTTTATTAAAGGAACAAGTTTATTCCTTACATAGAGACGAAACTATCTTGAAATAGAAATGTATCTTTTGTAAGGTAAACTTATCTTTCACATATCACAAAATACTTATAAAGATTCATTAGATAGAAATTGTATTTTAGTATATTTTATCAATTATACTAGTATTATTCTGATATAATATCCACTATATGCTGTGATTATTTGAAAAGTGTTAGCACGCATACCTACTAAAGCAGCATAAGTTATGTTAAACATTCACTTAAATTATTTTTTATATAACTTATTAAACTTTCGTTTAGATATTTTTTTTTTTATATAGCTAAACAAAATATTACTTAAGTTATCTTATATTTTAATATGCTTCCAGAGAGAACTTTCAAGCAAACTATTATAATTAAGCAAAAGAACTTGAAAAAAATCATTAAATTTAATTGTTCTTTCACGTATAGTAAGATATCGATCCATTTATATGGCTTGTATTAATTCCAATAGTTTGTCAATTTTTTTATTCAGAATATTAGTAATAGCCTTATTTGTACCAGTTTAATATTCATTCATAAGTGTCTATAAGAGGATATTTATTTGTTTAATTTGACTTATCGATGGGAAATTTTAGGCATGCTAAGCATAAAACGACAACATCACTTATTTGATTATAAATACTTCTTATTTGATTTACGAATTTTAATTCTGAACCCCATATTATATCCAATTCTTAGTGATTTTAATAGATTTAGTCAGTGACATTATAATTTGCAGTAAAAGCCTGAAATTTCATATGTAGGGTTCGGAATGGGCCAGCCCGTTAGCCCGTTGGGCTTTTTTAAAAAGTTAATTTGCCACGTTGTAAAAGTGTCAGTCACATGATAAATTATCATGTGACTAGCACTATGAGACGTGGCCCAAATTAATTTTCAAAAAAAGCCCAACGGGCCTAACGGGCTGGCCCATTCCGAACCCTACTCATATGGTTGTTAAATAGCAAAAAGCAGAGATCGTGACTAGTGTTTAAAATTTCGGATTCAAGCCTTTCTCATGAGAACAGTATAATAGCTATGAGTGTTCTCAAACTTATTGTTTATGTTCTAACTTAAGTTTGCTGAAAAAAAAGCCAATAAATATAATGTTATAAATATGAAGTGTACCTCAAATAAAAAGTTATAATAATAAATTGAAATCCCAATCATGGAAATTAGGTAAACATTTTTCATCATTTTCAGGTTTGGCTTAAGATTTTGTAGCTAATTATTATACACTAATGAGAACAATTATTATGCTGTTCTCAAAAAATTTTAATAGTGAGCAGTAAAAATTTTACTGCTCACATATTTGTAATAATGTTTTCATGAGAACTCTGAGAACATTAATTTCAACACTGTCGTGACGATGCTTTTTTAAAATCATTGCTCTGGTTTAATAAAAATGTCAATCAATAAGATGATGATATATACCTTCGAATGATTATTTTAAATTATTATAAAATTTAGAATTAATAGTTTCATTTTATTTGTTATATTATACCCTGTATATATTTTTGAAGGTAGTCTCCTTAAAAAATCTTGAAACTTATAATATATTAGATCTTTTGATCATCTTCAGTGAATTAAACTTTTCATCGTCTTCAAATTCTCTTATTGAGGATAATGCACTTGTATTCTACTAAATTTTACTCGCATTTATCATACTAGTTCTCAAAACGAAAATTTCAAAGCCTTGTAACTTTTTAGTAATGGAATGTTTATAAAACACCAAATCTGGCTTTAATTCTAATAATTTTACCAATCTTCAAGAGAAAGCATTAATCTCTCTCTTAAACAGACTAGTTATGATACAATTGGATGAATCTGTGATTTGTGATAAAGTTATTTATAAGAAAAAACACAAGCTCCAAATTTACCCTCTAATTATGAGCAATAGAATGAGGAGAATTTCAAACTTTTATAACTGCATAAAAATCTTCGAAGATGATATGGTAAAATTTGCATCTCCAAATAAGCCTGTTACATCTACAATTTTACCCCTCGTAAAAAATTGATAACTCAATTTCTTCCTCGAAAATCAATATCTGTACCTTCTTTATAATCAATTTAGAACATACAGCAGAAATTTCTTCCTGAAATAATTGACGATCAAAAACTTATGGCATTAACGAATTCAAGCTGTTACTTAGAGGTAATAAAGATGGCTCAGTACCAAAAAATTTTATAAATTATGAGATAATAAACTTGGCCTAATAATTGTTATAAAGTTGAAAATGCATCGGTGGATTTAATTCTCTTAGCTGGTAATCCGATAAAAAATGATGTATACCTGAAAATACATTCATTCTGAGTCGTGAAATGGCAAAGTGCTACTATATTTTATGGTCCAAAACTTGGACATGGTTTAATTCTTTTGGGCTTAATGATTCCTATGGACTTAAAATACGTGAATATTATGCTAATTATACTTATCAACCACCAATCAGATACCAGATGGTATATCTTCAACAGATGATTATAAAGTATTTCAAATACGCAAAAATGCATGAAGTCTATTACAATTAAATTTGTCATTATAGTTCATATAGATAAAAATGTGCTATAATTATGTTAATGGAAGAATTAATTGAATTAACTACTCTAGTGATTTTACAATAAAACTTTGACATTATAAATTAAGCCAACCTACTTTGAAAATTATTATATACATACCTTGTTAATCAATTGTGACCTATGTGTTCTGCCTAGAGGTCTGCACGGGCCGGGCCGAAATTTAAAAAATTTTAAAATCTCTCAAAATTGCTGGCGTACCAAAAACATAGTAAAATACGGACTGAACTTTTAAAAAGCATCTTAAATTTTATTCTATGGGCCATGCGGGTCGGCAAAAGTTCCAAATTTTTAGGCCCTTGCAGGTCCCTAGTTCCACCCTTACATTGTGGGAACCAATTCAATTTGCTATATAGTATTACTATAAAGGAATAAAGTATTATTTAAAAATTCTAAAAGCAATACAAGCATAAAATCATTATTATGCTTTAAAAATTAAGCAAAGGTTTATTATATCTCTAATTGTAAAATAATTAGTGTAAAAAAATTTAAGATACAGAACATTATTGTTTCATTCAGCATCATATGTAGTTCAAGTGAATGTGTGCAAGAAAAAGAAGTGTTAAATAAATTTACATAAAGATTTGAATGTTCCTTAACCAAATTTATTTCCATACAATTAATAATAAACAGTAACGTCAGATGAATATCATAAATATAATGCACTATAAATAAAATAAAAGAGAACTTGTAATTCACATCATAAACTAAATGTTCTGTAAATTTTCACTATATGCATTAGAATCATGCAGCGAAACTTACTGAATGTATAAGATCGGAAGGTGCAGGATTTCTCTTGTCACCTCACATATAATTCAGTATATTTTGAATTAGGATCAATTAAAAAATTAAAATTGACCTTTATCTCAATCAGCGTACATGCAAATACTTGAAATAATGCAAATATATAAAATAAGCATAATTTCGCGACCATTATAATTTTTTTTATAATAATACTAATTTCTTATTATTTTTTATAATGTGTATACTATGTTCTATTCTATACTTATTTAATCATTTATACTTTATACATATGTTTTTAAAATCCTAAGAAACATTATATGATCAGCTACTTAATAATAACGATCACCCCGTTATGGTTTATATAAAACTCCCTCAATATAGTGAATTTTATTGATAGACTTTTATAGCGAAAAAATCTTAACAGCTGACAACTTCACTATTAAGAGAGTGACTTGTAAGTGTATCCTTTATTAGGCAAAAACTAATTGGCTATCTGGAGCAAAGTCAGTATTCCAAATCACACGACTTATACAGCTTAAATCCGTAGAAAAATGTTGAATACATGAAAACCAAATGAGACGAAATTTCCAATGTTAAAACCAGCTATCTCTTTGACGCAAATCGATTGTAGTGTCTAAAATCTTTTAACTTTACACTGATCATTCGCATAAAATCTATATACTGTAACTGACGCTGATTGGCTGAAAATCGGAATTTAAACCGCATACAAAATGCACGCCTGTCGATCAGGTGTTACGTACCTTTTGTATTTCCAAATGTTGACATTTTATGACAAACTTTCGCAAGATTTTACCAAACTTCTTGAAAATGAATATAATTATGATACAATTATCGAAGTTGGTGAACAACCAGATACTCAACTTTTCAAGGTACATTCTGCAATCTTATATCAACGCTCTTCTTACTTTCAACAGAAATTAGCAAATACGATTAAAGGAAATAATATCTTTAATATTAAATTGCCCAATATTTCTGTTAAAACATTTAGTATTGTTATTAAGTAAGTTCTTTGGTTTTATAATTATTATAAAAATTTTACTATAAGTAATAGAGTTAACAGTTTTGTATTTTAATTAATTTCTTATATCATGTAGATATATTTATGGCGGTGTAGTCTCTTTAGAGAACCTTGAAACTTCTGACATACTAGATCTTTTGATCACCTTTAATGAATTTAATTTTTCAGAATTCACTGATCGTCTTCAAACTCTCCTTATTGAAGATAATGCATCTTGGCTTCGATTAAATTTTTCTCACATTTATCAGATTAGTTTTCAAAATGAAAATTTCAAAGCTTTACAACAATTTTATAATGAAATTATTATTAAACACCCAAATTTGGTTTTTGATTCTGATGATTTCACGTCTCTTCAAGAGAATGCATTGATTTCTCTCTTAAAACATGACGAATTGCAATTGGATGAATCTGTAATTTGGGATAAAGTTATTTTGTGGGGAAAGGCGCAAACTCCAAATTTACCTTCTGATTATGAGCAATGGAATAAGGAAAATTTCAAATCTTTAAAAATTACTCTTAAAATCTGTTTACCTCATATTAGGTATTTTCAAATTCCTGCTGATGAAGTCTTAGATAAAATACGACCTTATAAAAAAATTCTTGAAAAAAATTTGTGGGATGATATTATGGCAAAATTTGCATCTCCAAATAAGCCTGTTACATCTACAATTTTACCTCCTCGCAAAAAATTGACAACTCAACTTCCTCCTAGAAAATCAGTATCTATACCTTCTTCCATAATTAATTTAGAACATGCAGTCGAAATCTCTTCCTGGATTGATCGACGTTCAACAACTTATGACATAACAGAAATTCCATATGAGTTCAAACTATTACTTAAAGGTAGTAGAGATGGGTTCGATGCCAAAACATTTCATAAACTATGTGACAATATAACTGGCTTAATAGTTGTTATAAAGGTTGAAAATTCAAATGAAATACTTGGTGGATATAATCCTCTTGGCTGGAACTCTACAAATAACGGATGGTTAAAAGCACCTGGTAGCTTTATTTTTTCTTTAAAAAATGAGAATATGAAAGAATCTATTCTTAGTCGTGTAAATGATCAATCAGATGCAATTTATAATAATCAAGAACATGGTCCGTGGTTTTATAATTTTGGGCATTATGATCCTGATGGCCCTAAAAGATGGGCTTATTGGAGTATCAATACTTATCAACCGCCAATCAGAAATGCAGCAGATAATAAATTTTCAATAGATGATTGTGAAGTATTTGAAATATGCAAAAATGTATAACTTCTACTACATATAAGTTTGTTATTTATAGTTTATATAGATAAAAATGTGTTAAAAGGACAGATATTAAGTTATCCTTTATAGTCCTTTATCAATTACAGGATTAAATAGTTATTTCATAATAAGTTTTATATAATAAATTAGACTCGTTTTCTATACTCAACCTTCTTTATTGATCAATTGTGATCTATGGCCTTAGGTTATGGGCATAAAAGAAGTTTACTGCTTAGTACAGTAGTACCAAAAAAAACCTATTTACTAAAAAAATTCAAAGACAAAAACCATTATTAAGTTTTAAATTTAAGTAATTTTTATATGTTTGCTTGTAAAATAATTAGTGGCTTTTATACTCAACGCAATAAAATTAAAAATTACAGTGCAATATTTGTTCTATTCGGCATCATATAGATCAAGAGCTTTAAGCCTGTATTTTCTCACGACTCTTTCTAATTAATAGAAACTATAGATTTTGTCTAATATAGCGATGCTTTCTATTTGACACTTGGGAATGACCGATTATATGTACTGTACTACAAATAAAAATTTATTTTATGGTTTATATAATAATGTTTTTTGTCATCATGTAATTGGTCACATCTCAGCGCCAAATGAGAGGCGACAGCTATATTAGACTTCAATAAATAATGCATTGAATAATTTTATTACTGTAATGTGTGCAAAAAAAAAAAATAAATAAGATTGGAAGGTGCAGGTTTTTCTCTTAGACATCACTTAGACAACGCACATATGTTTTGAACCTGGGTCAATTAAAACTTGACCTTATATTTAATGACATGCATGAAATAATGCACAAATAATGCGCGAGCAATCATAATTCCGTGATAATGTTATATTACAAATTTATAATTACATTTAGTGCAATTAAATATGATAACACTGTAAAAGACGTGATATTATCATTCAAAAATATATTGAGTAATGAAGATAAGTAAATGCATGTGTGCTAAAACTCTCATTTACTCAGATACATAACTACGATGCTTGAAAAACGCAGTAATAGAATCACATCAACTAAATATTTACTACTGTATTGTCTATATGTAATCAATTATTTGAACTTTATTGAGGCAAAATTCTAATATCTCGATGTAGTCATTCTATTTCGTACCAGGTATTGAAGTTTTAAAGTTCACGCTTATGTCACATTTCACTGCTGATGCACTAAATAAGAATGAAAGTAAATGATAAAATAAATCATATGAAGATTCTAAATAAGAAAAAGAACAATGATATAACATGAATAAATTTTTCAAAAATTCACAAGTAATAAGGATTATAAGGATTATTTGTTTAGATCACAATTCTTAAAAGAATTTCGATTTATAAATGATTCCAAAAAGTTATCATTACATACTTACGTCATGCGTCAAGTAAATAAATAAATAAATACCATTTATTGATTTTTTTTCGTAGTTATTAAAGTTATAAGGATCTATTCTTATGATACTCAATCCATTTTATCTATCTTTTTTTCACTAATTTCATTAATTTAAGATCGTTAAATTCCTTCGCTTTTGTATTCTGTATGTTTAGATAATACTTCTAATAATAATTCACTACATAGAATTAATGTCAATTTATTTGGGAATACAAACCACGCACTATATATATATGTTACGAATCAAGTTCGTTTTTAGGTTAACAGAATTTTAGGGTTAGTGTGGATCTGAATTATGTTGATGCGGTCGGGCTCCTAATTGATTAATTTGACCCAGGTCAAGTTTAACAACCTAAAAACCAATTGACTCGTAGCATATAGTACTATAGACATGTGTACTTTAATTTAATTTATTTTCGAACCTTATTTAGCAAATGATAAAGATTTACATTCATGCAAATCATTTGACATTATTTGTGTGCTGGCAATGCAAAATGAAACATTGAGCACTATTTATTATTTACCAGATTCAGCCTCCCGAAAACCTTGATTAGCGATAATATCTGTTAAATTTAATTAAGTTAATGAAATGATTGGTAATCATTATTATACCTTCACATTGTTTAGACTGATGTTACCAACCCATTTTTCGATTTCCTTATTTTGAAAAGTATCTAAAACGCAGCAATTAAAATTATGTATTGCTAGTGTTAATTTGAGGTTAAGGATATGACAAGTACTATAGGTAAAATTGCTCTCCCAACATCTTTTATTAGTTTCAAACCCTCATTTCTTTCGTAAAAATTTAAGTTATGACTGGCTAATTTATGTAGACCCTCTAAATAAGGAAATAAAAAATGGTACAGTAATATTGTGCAGATGTATTAAAAAAAAAGATACTTTTGGTAGTAATGTATCAAATCGTAATTTTTATATCACTGCATAATATTACGTATCATTCAAATCCGTTAAATTATAAATGACAAATTTAAAAAGTTCAATGTTTCATTTTTCATTGGCAACACTTACTTATCAATTTCAGTAGATTTATAAATTCACATAACTTGAGAAATCATTGATAAAAGGCTTTGTTTTTACAATTAAAAATTGAAATGCAGCTAAAAAGATATTTGTTTACAGTGATTTAAGCTCAGTAATTTATATTCCAAATAATATCAGATTATTGGTCATTAGATAGTAATATATGTTTTATTGTTTATATTAAATAAAATTAATCTTTTTTGTAATCAAAATGCTTTATACTTGTACTAAATGAATTATCAGCCAATAAGATGCTAATACGTTACATTAACAAAATGTATAGATCAAACATGGCGTCGAAACGAAACCTACCCGAAAATAGTTTCGGAAAGGTTCTAATCCGAAACTAGTTTCGGATTTTTTTAAAAAAATCGAAACTCCGAAACCCGAAACCCGAAACCCCGAAACTATAATCCGAAACCCAAGCCTATAATCCGAAACTCAAAAATATAATATTAAAGTCTTTAAAATTAATTATAAAGTTGATTCATTTTTAATGAACCAAAAATATAAAATTATTTTTGAATAAATTATATCATTATATAGATCTTTTTTTTAATTATGTTTTTTCGGTTTGTTCGGGTTTTTTTTAAGCTGATCAACTTTATTTTTAATATCATACCGTTATTACAATTGATTTCAAAATTCTAGGGCGATAGAAATAATTGCCAATAATGAATCGATAAATATTTGATGACTTTTGATACCAACAATTTATTTAATTCTGCGGTAACTTAGATACGGACGTACAAATTACTTATTATAATATTACTTGATATTGTACCAGTTTTTACGTAGTAAAGTAAAAAAAAAAACTGATTCTTGCAAAAGCAACCTTGATTTTCAGAATATAAACTCCGGAATTATACCTTTCATGTTATACTTGTGAATCATAACAACAAAAAGGACTGCACGCATGTAGGGATGGTTAGGTTGGTTTAGGTTCGGTTTTGGTTCTAAAACCTTTAGGTTCTATTTTATGGACCTAAGAACTTGGTTTTTATAACTTAGGTTCCAAACCTGGTTTGGTTTAGGTTAAGTTCTAGAACCTGGTTCTAGAACCTGGTTCTGGAACCTGGTTCCGGAACCTGGTTCAGATTAACAGTACATACTTACATGAATATACAAGGGCAATGTAGAAGTATGCGAGTAATTACGTACATACAATATAAAAAAAAATAGTATATAAATATAGTAAACATATACACTATATACCGTATGTTGCTGAAAATAAGCTACCTTTTTTTGCCGATTTTAAACAAAAAAAACCGTGGGTAGCTTATTTTCGGGTTATTTACTATTTTAAGTAATTTAAAGCACAATAAAGGGGGTAGCTTATTTTTCGAAACCAAAATTTTAATAAGTAAAATAAATAAATAAATATGCTGTAGACAATAAATAAATATGCTGTAGACGATAAATAAATATGTTATAAACAATAAATAAATATGCAGAAAAAAATT
>QKWP01001697.1:58491-85958 GCA_003550325.1 Gigaspora rosea | reverse complement strand
AAAAAAAACCGTTGAACGTAAAAATTAAAAGCCAAATAATAAAAGGTTCTCTGATTTATATGAAATTTTCAGGGTACGCGTATTTTGATCTGCTGAACAAGGTTTCTTATGCGATTTTAATCGATTTGCTTAGTAAAATTTAGACTTTACTATGTAGCAATGTTCATCGATCGTAGGGGTAGCTTATTTTCGGAACTAAAAATTTTGGTAATTATCTTTTGGTGCGACAAAGGGGTAGCTTATTTTCGGGTCAAAGGCGTTTTGACGTTTTTGGATCAAAACTGGGGTAGCTTATTTTCGGCAACATACGGTATATGGTCTAAAACTATTATGAACCTAAAAACCTATTCGAACCTAAAAACCTAAAAACCTATTTGAACCTAAAAAAGCTTTACGAACCTAAAAACCTAGGTTTCAAAATTAGAACTGGTTTTTAAAAACTAGGTTCCAAAACTAGGTTCTTAGGTTCGAACCTAGGAACTTTACCAACCCTACACGCATGCAATAAATTGTTGGATGCATTCCAGTCCAAATGGCGCTGGATATTCAAATTTCATTGTATTCTTTAAGGAGATATATAACATACATCAATGCGATTAATGTATATTGAAGAGATACATAGCATACATCAGTGCATTTGAAAGAGATATATAATACATTAATGCAATAAACGTATATGGAAATTTGGGTAGTTTTTGGCGTTCAGGTGTGGTTTCGGGTTTCGAATGAGGTTTCGAGTTTCGGATAAGGTTTCGAAAGTTATAATCCAAAGCCCGAAACTTTCGGATTTGGCACAAAAGGGTTTCGGTGCCAACTTTGGAGAGAAAGGATAGTGTTAGGGTTGGAATTAGCGGAGATCAAAAATTCACCAGGAGTATTCAGGAATATTTGTTTAGAACACAATTTTTATTGCTATGAAAATTTCCATTAACAAATGATTCCAGAATGTTATTATTAGCACGTATGTGCTATGTTTGCTTGTGATGCAGGCAAAATTTTTTAAAGTTCATTAATGTTAGGGGTAGTGATTAGAATAAGGCTATAAGTTAGGTATCGCTCAAGAAAACTTTTTATTAGAGTATTAAAGGTCACTTTATTATCAATGATTAATAATACAAAATTCTTATATATATTATACGTACTAATTGTATAAAATTTTTATTATAATAATACCAAATGTATAATATTATAAATAATGTGTATACTATGTTCTATTGTTATACTTATTTAATCATTTATACTTTATACATATGTTTTTATAATCATTTATACATTATACGTATGTTTTTAAAATCCTAAGAAATATTATATGATCAGCTACTTAATAATAACGATCACCCCCGTTATGGTTTATATAAAACTCCCTCAATATAGTGAATTTGTAAAAATTTTGTGATAGACTCTTATAGCGAAAAAATCATACAGCTGACAACTGCACTATTAAGAGAGTGACTTGTAAGTGTAAGCTTTATTAGGCAAAAACTAATTGGCTATCTGGAGCAAAAGACAGTATACAAATCACACGATTTATACAGCTTAAGTCTGTAGAAAAATATTGATATATGAATACATGAAAACCGAATGTGACGAAATTTCCAATGCTAAAACCAGCTATCTCTTTGACACAATCGATTGTAGCTTTTAACTTTACACTGATCATTCGCATAAAATCTATATAACTGAGTTTAAACTGCATACAAAATGCACGCCTGTCGATCAGGCGTTACAATTTGAATTTCTAATCAGGATGCTGACATTTTATGACAAACTTTCGCAAGATTTTACCAAACTTCTTGAAAGTGAATATAATTATGATACAATTATCGAAGTTTGTGAACAACCAGATACTCAACTTTTCAAGGTACATTCTGCAATCTTATATCAACGCTCTTCTTACTTTCAACAGAAATTAGCAAATACGATTAAAGGAAATAATATCTTTAATATTAAATTGCTCAATATTTCTGTTAAAACCTTTAATATTGTTATTAAGTAAGTTCTTTGGTTTTATAATTATTATAAAATTTTTACTATAAGTAATAGAATTAACAGTTTTGCATTTTAATTAATTTCTTATATCATGTAGATATATTTATGGCAGTGTAGTCTCTTTAGAGAACCTTGAAACTTCTGACATACTTAATCTTTTGATCACTTTCAATGAATTTAATTTTTCAGAATCTGTTGATCGTCTTCAAACTCTCCTTATTGAAGATAATGCATCTTGGCTTCGATTAAATTTTTCTCACATTTATCAGATTAGTTTTCAAAATGAAAATTTCAAAGCTTTGCAACAATTTTGTAATGAAATTATTATTAAACAACCAAATTTGATTTTTGATTCTGATAATTTCACTTCTCTTCAAGAGAATGCATTAATTTCTCTCATAAAACATGACGAATTACAATTGGATGAATCTGTAATTTGGGATAAAGTTATTTTGTGGGGAAAAGCGCAAACTCCAGATTTACCTTCTGATTATGAGCTATGGAATAAGAAAAATTTCAAATCTTTAAAATTACTCTTAAAAACTGTTTACCTCATATTAGGTATTTTCAAATTCCTGGTGATGAAGTCATAGATAAAATACGACCTTATAAAAAATTCTTGAAAAAAATTTGTGGGATGATATTATGGTAAAATTTGCATCTCCAAATAAGCCTGTTATATCTACAATTTTACCTCCTCGCAAAAAATTAACTTATGACATAACAGAAATTTCATATGAGTTCAAGCTATTACTTAAAGGTAGTAGAGATGGGTTCGGTGTCAAACCATTTCATAAACTATGTGACAATATACCTGGCTTAATAGTTGTTATAAAGGTTGAAAATTCAAACGAAATACTTGGTGGATATAATCCTCTTGGCTGGAACTCTGCAAATAACGGACTTACAAAGGCACCTGGTAGCTTTATTTTTTCTTTAAAAAATGGAATATAAAAGAATCTATTCTTAGTCGTGTAGATGATCAATTGGATGCACTTTATTATGGTAAATATCATGGTCCAGATTTTAACGTGTTGTGTCATTCTGAACGCTATGGCCCTAAAAAATGGTATTATAAAAGTAAAAACAATACTTATCAACCGCCAATCAGAAATGCAGAAAATTATTATTTTTCGATGGATGATTACGAAGTATTTCAAATATGCAAAAATGTATAAACTTTACTACAAATAAATTTGTAATTTATAGCTTATATAGTTAAAAATGTGTTAAAAGGACGGACATCAAGTTACCCTTTATATTCCTTTGATCAATTACAGAATTAAATAGTTATTTCAAAATAAAGTTTTATATAATAAATTAGACTCGTTTTTCCATACTCAATCTTATTTATTGATCAATTGTGATCTATGCCCTTAAGTTGTGGGCATAAAAGTTTACTATATAGTAATGCCAAAAAAAACCTATTTATTGAAAAATTCAAAAAGTAAAAACCATTATTAAGGTTTAAATTTAAGTAATTTTATATGTAAAATAATTAGTAGCTTTTATACTCACAGACTTAATTAATGTAATAAAATTAAAAAATTACAGTGCATTATTTGTTTTATTCGGCATCATATAGATCAAGAGCTTTAAGCCTATTTTTTCTCACGACATTTTCTAATATAATAGAAACTATAGATTTTGTCTAATATAGCGATTGACACTGGGGAATGACCAATTATATGTATTATTTATTATATGTTTATATAGTAATGTTTATTTGTCATACATGTAATTGGTCACATCTTAGTGCCAAATTAGAGGCGCCAGCTATATTAGACTTAATCCGAAACAATAAATAATCATTGAATAATTTTATGACTGTAATGTGTGCAGAAAAAAAAAGATTAGTGTTATTCCATGACCAAATTCATTTCTACAGACGTCCTGTAATCATAGTAATTAATGATAAATGCTCTTTCAAATCGTCAAATAGATAACATAAGATATAGTATGCTATGAGTGACATAAGAGAATTTGAAGCAGTTCATAACTTTATATTAAATTTTACTATATGGAATTGAAAACGGCGAAACGAAACTTACCGAATGCATAAGATTGGAAGGTGCAGATTTTTCTCTTAGACATCACTCAGACAACGCACATATGGATCTATTAAAACTTGACCTTATATATTTCAAATAATATGCATGAAATAGTGCACATATACTCAAATAATGCGCGAGCAATCATAATTCCGTGACAATGTTATTATTACAAATTTATAATTACATTTTGTGCACATATGGGCCAATTTGTTTCCTTACGATAATATCACATATGTGACAATTGGTTGTTTAATGTAACAGTAATTATAAAATGCACCTATGGCGTTGGACACTATAGGTAAATTAGATTTGCAAATTCGTGTAACAAAAACAAAAAATAAACTTTTATAAAACAAAAAATAAAATTTTATTACCTTAGGGTTAGGGTGAGACCTGGGATAGGGCAGGGAGCATAGTTTATACCAAAATTTAGTAAGGAATTTTTTTTATTAGAGCCCCAAAGGCGGGTTCATAAGCAAAATTTTAAGTTATGAATGTTTTTTTAAAAAAACAAAATTTTATGTTACACCTGATCTTAAATTTTGATTGGCTATTCTAATAGTTTTGTGTAACATGGTGTTCAACACCATAGGTGCATTTTAGTAAACCCGTAATGTAAAACATACACGTGTACACAACTTGTACACATATCTGATATTTGATATCAACGGATAAACAGATATTACGAGAATTAATCGCATGAAAGATTGCGATATGATAGAAAAATTCAAAATTTTAAAAAAAAATTTATTTTGGAAGACGTTACTTTATACTAATGACTTTTACTTCGTAGCGAATATTTCAAAATACCATTTCATACTGCAATAAATATTTTTCTGGAACATAATTTCAAGATAAAACTTTAAAAAACACTTTCAAAACACCTTATAAAGAATCTTTTTATTCAAAAATTCAAAATAACAATGATCCCCGTGTTTGATACAAGTAAAAGGTTTGTACACGAATGACTTAAAAATTTTGTACACGAATAACCTAAACATTTTAAATAAAATAACAATATTTGTAAGCATAAAAGATTAAGAAAATGTATATAAAGACGAAAAATATGGTATAAAATATCATGTCTACAGTTATTATATTTACTTACTGTAAATTCCACGAAAACCAATTCCCAAAGATTAATATACTAAGACAACCTAAACGTTTAAATCAAGTATAAATAAAAAAATACAAAGATAACAAAGACAACAAGACGAAAAAGAGGGTAAAAAATTTTGCTAATGCTCTAGACGCCTTGCAAAGTGTTATACCTACCATTTAGCTAACTACCTTTTAATTGTTGTGGAGTTAATTTCGCGAAAAACCAATTCCCAACCAATTCCCATACTAGCGATTTCAAGAAACTTTTTCGAAACGATAGTTTGTGATTGGTTAAAAATATCATTTCATCATGGGATCTATTTTTAAATATTTTTAATGTAAGATAAATTCGCAATAATTACTATCAATATTAATTTGATTGGTACAATTTTGAAGATCTTATTCGAAAACATCACTAAAAGATCCAAATCGGCCCATATGATATTATCAATTCAATGATTAATAATGCAAAATTTTTATTATACATATATTATACCAATTGTATAAAATTTTTATTATCATAATATTATACATAATGTGCATACTATATTCGATTATTATACTTCTTTAATCATTTATACTTTATACATATGATTTTAGAATCGATAAAATGCTACTAAAAATAATTAAGAAATATCATAGTAATGAATTACATAATGAATATGATCAGCTATTTCATAATAACGATCACTCCCGTTATGGTCTTATAAAACACTCTCAATATAGTGAATTTGTAAAAATTTATTGATACACTCTTATAGCGAAAAGATCTTACAGCTGACAACTTCACTATTAAGAGAATGATTTGTAAATGTATCCTTTATTAGGCAAAAACTAATTGGCTATCTGGAGCAAAAGATAGTATACAAATCACACGATTTATACAGCATAAATCTTTAAAAAAAATTGATATATGAAACATGAAAACCAAATGTGACGAAATTTCCAAAGCTATAACCTACTATCTCCTTGACACAAATCGATTGTAGTGCTCTAAAATCTTTTAAATTTACACTAATCATTCTTATAAAATCTAATTAACTGACGCTGATTGGCTGAAAATCGGAATTTAAACCGTATACAAATGCACGCCTGTCGATCAGGCGTTACAATTTGTACAGTATTTCTAATCAGGATGCTGAAATTTTATGACAAACTTTCGCACGATTTTACCAAACTTCTTGAAAGTGAATATAATTATGATACAATTATCGAAGTTGGTGAACAGCCAGATACTCAACTTTTCAAGGTACATTCTGCAATCTTATATCAACGCTCTTCTTACTTTCAACAGAAATTAGCAAATACGATTAAAGGAAATAATATCTTTAATATTAAATTGCTCAATATTTCTGTTAAAACCTTTAATATTGTTATTAAGTAAGTTCTTTGGTTTTATAATTATTATAAAATTTTTACTATAAGTAATAGAATTAACAGTTTTGCATTTTAATTAATTTCTTATATCATGTAGATATATTTATGGCAGTGTAGTCTCTTTAGAGAACCTTGAAACTTCTGACATACTTAATCTTTTGATCACTTTCAATGAATTTAATTTTTCAGAATCTGTTGATCGTCTTCAAACTCTCCTTATTGAAGATAATGCATCTTGGCTTCGATTAAATTTTTCTCACATTTATCAGATTAGTTTTCAAAATGAAAATNACATTGGAAATAATTCTAAAAAGTTTTATTAGAAGCATGTGTTTGATTTCTATATAAAATTTTGCTGTATCACGTAAATCATATGAAAATTGATCTACGTTCACCCTACCCTTAATTAATTTGTTATATCATGTAGATATATTTATGGCGGTGTAGTCTCTTTAGAGAACCTTGAAACTTCTGACTTACTTGATCTTTTGATCACTTTCAATGAATTTAATTTTTCAGAATCTGTTAATCGTCTTCAAACTCTCCTTATTGAAGATAATGCATCTTGGCTTCGATTAAATTTTTCTCACATTTATCAGATTAGTTTTCAAAATGAAAATTTCAAAGCTTTACAACAATTTTGTAATGAAATTATTATTAAACACCCAAATTTGATTTTTGATTCTGATGATTTCACTTCTCTTCAAGAGAATGCATAAATTTCTCTCTTAAAACATGACGAATTACAATTGGATGAATCTGAAATTTGGGATAAAGTTATTTTGTGGGGAAAAGCGCAAACTCCAGATTTACCTTCTGATTATGGACAATGGAATAAGGAAAATTTCAAATCTTTAAAAATTACACTTAAAAACTGTTTACCACATATTAGGTATTTTCAAATTCCTGGTGATGAAGTCATAGATAAAATACGACCTTATAAAAAAATTCTTGAAAAAAATTTGTGGGACGATATTATGACAATATTTGCATCTCCAAATAAGCCTGTTACGTCTACAATTTTACCTCCTCGCAAAAAATTGACAACTCAACTTCCTCCTAGAAAATCAATATCTATACCTTCTTCAATAATTAATTTAGAACATGCAGTCGAAATTTCTTCCTGGATTGATCGACGTTCACCAACTTATGACATAACAGAAATTCCATATGAGTTCAAACTATTACTTAAAGGTAGTAGAGATGGGTTCGATGTCAAAACATTTCATAAACTATGTGACAATATACCTGACTTAATAGTAGTTATAAAGGTTGAATATTCAAATGAAATACTTGGTGGATATAATCAATCCTCTTGGCTGTAACTCTACAAATGACGGATATTCAAAGGCACCTAATAGTTATATATTTTTTCTTTAAAAAATGAGAATATGAAATAATCTATTCTTAGTCGTGTAAATGATCAATCAAATGCAATTTATTATAGTCAAAATCATGGTCCATGGTTTTATGAGTTTGGACATCATGTTTCCCATGGCCCAAAAGAATGGTATTATAAAAGTAAAGGCAATACTTATCAACCGCCAATCAGAAATACAGCAGATATTATTTTTCAATAGATGATTATGAAGTATTTCAAATATCCAAAAATGTATAAATTCTACTAAAAATAAATTTGCATTTAAAGTATATATAGATAAAAATGTGTTAAAAGGACGGACATCAAGTTACCCTTTATAGTCCTTCGATCAATTACAGGATTAAATTGTTATTTCATAATAAAGTTTTATAGAATAAATTAGACTCGTTTTCTATACTCAACCTTCTTTATTGATCAATCGTGATCTATGCCCTTAGGTTGTGTGCATAAAAGAAGTTTACCGCATAGTAGTACCAAAAAAACCTATTTATTAAAAAAATTCAAAAAGCAAAAACCATTATTTAGTTTTAAATTTAAGTAATTTTTATATGTTTGCTTGTAAAATAATTAGTGGCTTTTATACTCACAGACTTAATTAACGCAGCATTATTTGTTCTATTCGGCACATATAGATCAAGAGCTTTAAGCCTGTTTTTTTTCACGACTTTTTCTAATAACTAGCATTAGATTGAGCATTTTCTAAGAAGCACAATAAAAATATCCCCTATAATAGAAACCATAGATTTTGTCTAATATAACACTTTCTATTCGACACTGGGGAATGACCGATTATATATGTATTACAAATAAAAATTTATAATATGGTTTATATAGTAATGTTTATTTGTCATCATGTAATTGGTCACATCTCAGTGCCAAATGAGAGGCGCCAGACTTAATAAATAATGCATTGAATAATTTTATTACTGTGATGTGTGCAGAAAAAAAAAGAATATTGTTATTCCATGACCAAATTTATTTCTACAGACGTCCTGCAATCATAGTAATTAATGATAAATGATCTTTCAAATCGTCAAATAGATGCTATGAGTGACGTAAGAGAATTTGAAGAAGTTCATAACATTATATTTAGTAAATTTTACTATATGGAATTGAATACGGCGAAACTTACCGAATGCATAAGATTGGAAGGTGCGGGTTTTTCTATAATACATCACTTAGACAACGCACATATGGATCAATTAAAATTTGACCTTATATTTCAAATAACTTGCATGAAATAGTGCACATACACTCAAATAATGCCATAATTCTGTGACAATGTTATATTACAAATTTATAATTATATTTTGTGAATTAAATAAGATAATACCGTAAAAGACGTGTTATTATCAATTCAAAAATGTATTGAGTAACGAAGAAAAGTAAATGCATGTGTGATAAAACTCTAATGTACTCAGATACATAACTACGATGCTTGAAAAACGCAATAAAAGAATCACATCAACTAAATGCTTACTGCTGTATTGTCTATATGTAATCAATTATTTGAACTTTATTAAGGCAAAATTCTAATATCTCGATACGGTCATTCTATTTAGTATCAGGTATTGAAGTTTTAACGTTCATGTTTACGTCACATTTCACTGCTGATGCACTAAATAGAACGAAAGTAAATGATAAAAAATTAATTATATGAAGATTCTAAATAAGAAAAAATTACAATGCTATAACACGAATAAATTCAAAAGAAATAAGGATTATAAGGATTATTTGTTTAGATCACAATTCTTAAAAGTATTTCGATTTACAAATGATTCCAAAAAGTTATCATTACATACTTACGTTATGCGTCAATTAAATAAATAATTAAACAAACCATTTATGGATAGCTATTAAAGTTATAAGAATCTATTCTTATGATACAAACCATTTATCTATCTTTTTTTCACTAATTTCATTAATTCAAGATCGTTAGATTCCTTCACTTTTGTATGATGTATGTTTAGATAATACTTCTAATAATAATTCACTACCTAGAATTAATGCCAATTTATTTGGGATTACAAATACGCGCACTATTCATATATGTTATGAGTCAGGTTGGTTTTTAGGTTAACAGAATTTTAGGGTTAGTGTGGATCTGAATTATGCTGATTCAGTCGGGTTCTTAATTGATTAATTTGATCCAGGTCAAGTTTAACACAACCTAAAAACCAATTGACTCGTAACATATACATACATATGTATGTATAGTACTATAAACATGCGTAATTTAATTTAATTTATTTTCAAACCTTCATTTAGCAAATGATAATCACGCAAATCATCTATTTGACTGATTTAATCTGACATTATTTTGTGTGCTGCCAATGCAAAATGAAACATTGAGCTTTGTCACCCGACCCGAAAACCTTGATTAATGATAATATGCTGTTAAATTTAATTAAGTTAATGAAAATGATTAGTAGTCATTGTTATAGTTTCTATTTTTGAATTCTACACTCCGAAGTTTAGTACATGCATTGAATAAACACGTAGATATACATGGTTTTATTACACATAAAGTCATGTCTGCGGATAGACTGTTTTGTCATGACCTTCACATTGTTTAGACTGATATTAACAACCCATTTTTCGATTTCCTTATTTGGAAAAGTATCTAAAACGCAGCAATTAAAATTATGTATTGCTGGAGGTTAAGGATATGACAAGTACTATAGGTAAAATTGCTCTCCCAACATCTTTTATTAGTTTCAAACACTCGTTTCTTTCGTAAAAATTTAAGTTGTGACTGGCTAATTTATGTAGACCCTCTAAATAGGGAAATGGAAAAATGGTAATATTGTGCAAATGTATTAAAAAAAGAATACTTTTGGTCGTAATGTATCAAATCGTAATTTTTATATCTCTGCATAATATTAAGTGTCATTCAAATCCGGTAAATAATTGACAAATTTAAAAAGTTCAATGTTTCATTTTCCATTGGCAACACTTACTTTTCAATTTCAGTAGATTTATAATTTCGAGAAATCATTAACGTTTATAATTGATAAAAGGCTTTGTTTTACAATTAAAAATTGAAATGCAGCTAAAAAATATTTGTTTACAGTGATTTAAGCTCAGTAATTTATATTCCAAATATTATCAGATTATTGGTCATAAGATAGTTAGATTCTGGTATGATTCCCCGAAAGTTAGTTACCCGCCAGCTCATTTTACCGACCCCATATCCCCGACAGAATGTTTCACCTACAGCACTTTTTGCTGATAGAATCTTTCCTCGACATACCATGTTTTCGACATCCCCTTTCCTAGAAATCTCATATATTCGACATGAAAACACTATTATAAATTTGTGAACAGTAAATTTTTTTACTGTTCACTATTAAAAATTTTTTGAGAACAGTAAAATTATTGCTCTCATTAGTGTATAATAATTTGCTACAAAAGATTATGCTAAACCTGAAAATGATGAAAAATGTTTACCTAATTTCCATGATTGGGATTTCAATTTATTATTATAATTTTTTATTTGAGGTACACTTCACATTTATAACGTTATATTGATTGCTTTTTTTTCAGCAAACAAAATTAGAACATAAACAATAGTGAATACACTCATAGCTATTATACTGTTCTCATGTGAAAGGCTTGAATCCGAAATTTTAAACACTAGTCACGATCTCTGCTTTTTGCTATTTAACAACCATATGAGATTTCAGGCTTTTACTGCAAATTATAATGTCACGGACTAAATCCATTAAAATCACTAAGAATTGGATCCAATATGGGTTCATAATTAAAATTCGTAAATCAAATAAGAAGTATTTATAATCAAATAAGTGATGTTTATTTTTTATTTTATTATTATCGTTTTATGCTTAACATGCATAAAATTTCACATCGACAATAAAAATTAAACAAATAAATATCCTTTTAAAGACACTTATGAATGAATATTCAACTGGTACAAATGCGGCTATTACTAATATTCTGAATAAAAAAATTGACAAACTATTGGAATTAATACAAGCCATATAAATCGATCGATATCTCACTATACATGAAAGAACAATTAAATTTAATGATTTTTTTTAAGTTCGTTTGCTTAATTATAATAATTTTTTGTAAGTTCTCTTTGGAAGCATATTAAAATATAACTTAATTAATATTTGTTAAGCTATATAAATGAAAAAAATATCTAATCGAAAGTTTAATAAGTTCTATAAAAAATAATTTAAGCGAATGTTTAATAAGTTAGATAATTTGTAAGAAATATAAAAAAAATAATTTAGGCGAAAGTTTAGTAAGTTATATAAAAGAATAAAGTTTAATAAGTAATTTGAACAAAGGTTTAGTAAGTAATTTGAGCAAAGGTTTAGTAAGTAATTTGATCAAAGGTTTAGTAAGTTATGTAGAAAAATAACTTAAATGAAGGTTTAATAAATAATTTGAGCAAAGGTTCGGTAAGTAATTGAGCAAAGGTTCAGCAAGTTATATAAAAAAATAATTTAAACGAAGGTTTAATAATTAATTTGCGCAAATGTTCAGCAAATAATTTGAGCGAAGGTTCAGTAAGTAATTTGAGTTAAGACTCAGTAGGTTTAAAAAGTAATTTGAGCAAAGGTTCAGTAAGAAATTTTTGAGGGTTACTTATTTCGTCAAATGGTAGTCTCTAAACACTCCCATTTCATTTTATTTCATTTTCTGATTTCAAAATTTTGATAACAATATGATTTTTTAAACTCATTTATTTAATTCTGAAACCCCTTAATATACAGCTTTAGTGCATTTCTAAATTTAGTGGTCCTAATTTTGCAAACGTTAATTAGCTTTAAAAAAAAAAAAAAAAGTCAATTTATTCATTAAAATTTTAAATTGATCAGATAGATTAAGATTAAAAATAGGCAAAGTGCGCATTTTGATCACGCATATTATCTACAGATATGTACACATTTACAATACCTGATCAATATATCACATAAGCAGTAATAACCTTGGTTGAGAATTACTACGTATTAAATTCTAGTTCCAGACACATAATACTATGCATTTCCTATTATCTATACATTTTGTTAATGTTACGTATTAACATCTTATTTGCTGATTATTTCATCTAGTACGAGTGTAAAGCATTTTGATTATCAAAAAAGATTAATTTTATCTAATATAAACTATAAAACATATATTACTATATTATGTCCAATAATCTGAAATTTTTTGGAATACAAATTACTGAGCTTAAATCACTGTAAACAAATATCTTTTTAGCAGCATTTCAATTTTAATTGTAAAAACAAAGCCTTTTATCAATTATAAACGTAAATGATTTCTCAGGTTATGCGAAATTATAAATTTACTGTAATTGATAAGTAAGTGTTGCCAAGGGAAAATGAATATTGAACCTTTTAAATTTGTCATTTATTATTTACCGGATTTGAATGACACTTAATATTATGCAGAGATATAAAAATTACGATTTAATACATTACGACCAAAAGTAATCTTTTTTTAATACATTTGTACAATATTACCATGTTTCCATTTCTTTATTTAGAGGGTCTACATAAATTAGCCAGTCACAACTTAAATTTTTACGAAAGAAACGAGGGTTTGAAACTAATAAAAGATGTTGGAAGAGCAATTTTACCTATAGTACTTGTCATATCCTTAACCTCAAATTAACCCTAGCAATACATAATTTTAATTGCTGCGCTTTAGATACTTTTCAAAATAAGGAAATCGAAAAATCGGTTGGTAATATCGGTCTAAACAATGTGAAGGTCATGACAAAACATAATGTCTATCCGCAGGCATGACTTAATGTGTAACAAAACCATGTATATTTACGTGTTTATTCAATGCATGTACTAAACTCCGGAGTATAGAATTCAAAAATAGAAACTATAACAATGACTACCAATCATTTTATTAACTTAATTAAATTTAACAACATATTATTGTTAATCAAGGTTTTCGGGAGGCTGAATCTGGTAAATAATAATAGTAAACTAGAGAGCTCAATGTATCATTTTGCATTGGCAGCACACAAAATAATGTCAAATGATTAAATCAGTCAAATAGATGATTTGCGTGATTGTAAATCTTTATCATTTGCTAAATGAAGGTTCGAAAATAAATTAAATTAAATTACGCATGTTTATAGTACTATACATCGAGTCAATTGGTTTTTAGGTTGTGTTAAACTTACCTGGGTCAAATTAATCAATTAAGAACCCGACCGAATCAGCATAATTCTGATCCACACTAACCCTAAAATTCTGTTAACCTAAAAATCAACTTGACTCATTACATATATAAATAGTGCGCGTGTTTGTAATCCCAAATAAATTGGCATTAATTCTATGTAGTGAATTGTTATTAGAAGTATTATCTAAACATGCAGAATACAAAAGTGAAGGAATTTAACGACCTTGAATTAATGAAATTAGTGAAAAAAAAAGAACAGATTCTTATAACTTTAATAGCTATCAATAAATGGTTTATTTATTTCTGTATTTATTTATTTAATTGACGCATAACGTAAATATGTAATGATAACTTTTTGGAATAATTTGTAAATCGATATTCTTTTAAGAATTGTGATCTAAACAAATAATACTTATAATCCTTATTTCTTTTGAATTTATTCGTGTTATATCATTGATCTTTTTTCTTATTTAGAATCATCATATAATTAATTTTATATCGTTTACTTTCGTTCTATTTAGTGTATCAGCAGTGAAATGTGACGTAAACATGAACGTTAAAACTTCAATACCTGATACGAAATAGAATGACTGTATCGAGATATTAGAATTTTGCCTCAATAAAGTTCAAATAATTGATTACATATAGACAGTAAGCATTTAGTTGATGTGGTTCTATTTTTGCGTTTTTCAAGCATCGTAGTTATTTATCTGAGTACATTAAAGTTTTATCACACATGCGTTTACTTTTCTTCATTGCTCAATACATTTTTGAATTGATAATATCACGTCTTTTACAGTATTATCTTATTTAATTCACAAAATGTAATCGTAAATTTGTAATATAACATAGTCACGGAATTATGATTGCTCGGCATTATTTGAGTGTATGTGCATGTTACTTGAAATATAAGGTCAAGTTTATATGTGCGTTGTCTGAGTGATGTCTAAGAGAAAAATCCGCACTTCCAATCTTATGCATTCGGTAAGTTTCGCCGTATTCAATTCCATATAGTAAAATTTACCAAATATAAAATTATGAACTACTTCAAATTCTCTTATGTCACTCATAGCATGCTATATCTTATGTTATCTATTTGACGATTTGAAAGATCATTTATCATTAATTACTATTATTACAGGACGTCTGTAGAAATAAATTTGGTCATGGAATAACACTATTCTTTTTTTTTTCTGCACACATTGCAGTAATAAAATTATCCAATGCATAATTTTTATTATATTAGAAAGAGTCGTGAGAAAAAACGGCTTAAAGCTCTTGATCTATATGTTGCCGAATAGAACAAATAATGCACTGTAATGTTTTAATTTTATTGCGTTAATTAAGTCTGTGAGTATAAAAGCCACTAATTATTTTACAAGCAAACATATAAAAATTACTTAAATCTAAAACTTAATAATGGTTTTTGCTTTTTGAATTTTTTTAAGAAATAGATTTTTTTGGTACTACATTGCAGTATAATCCTTTTATCCCCACAACCTAAGTGCATAGATCACAATTGATTAATAAATAAGGTTGAGTATAGAAAACGAGTGTAATTTATTTATAAAAGTTTATTATGAATAACTATTTAATCCTGTAATTGATCGAAGGACTATAAAGTGTAACTTGATGTCCGTCCTTTTAACACGATTTTATCTATATAACTATAAAAGATATTATTTGTAGTAAAATTTATACATTTTTGCATATTTGAAATACTTCATAATCATCTATAAAAAATTTATCATTTGCTGCATTTCTGATTGACGGTTGATAAGTATTGCTACTCCGATAAGACCATTGTTTAGGGCCATCGGGATCATAATGCCCAAACGAATGAAACCATGGGCCATAATCTTGATTATAACAAATTGCATCTGATTGATCATTTACACGACTAAGAATAGATTCTTTCATGTTTTCATTTTTTAAAGAAAAAATAAAGCTACCAGGTGCTTTTAACCATCCGTTCCATCCGTTATTTGTAGATTTCCAGCAAAGAGGATTATATCCACCAAGTATTTCATTTGAATTTTCAACCTTTATAACAACTATTAAGCCAGGTATATAGTCACATAGTCTATGAAATGTTTTGACATCGAATCCATCTCTACTACCTTTAAGCAATTATTTGAACTCATATGGAATTTCTGTGATGTCATAAGTTGTTGAACGTCGATCAATCCAGGAAGAAATTTCGACTGCATGTTCTAAATTAATATGGAAGAAGGTATAGATACTGATTTTCTAGGAGGAAGTTGTGTTGTCAATTTTTTGCGAGGAGGTAAAATTGTAGATGTAACAGGCATATTTGGAGATGCAAATTTTGCCATAATATCATCCCACAAATTTTTTTCAAGAATTTTTTTATAAGGTCGTATTTTATCTATGACTTCATCACCAGGAATTTGAAAATACCTAATATGAGGTAAACTGTTTTTAAGAGTAATTTTTAAAGATTTGAAATTTTCCTTATTCCATTGCTCATAATTAGATGGTAAATTTGGAGTTTGCGCTTTTCCCCACAAAATAACTTTATCCCAAATTACAGATTCATCCATTTGAAATTCGTCATGTTTTAAGAGAGAAATCAATGCATTCTCTTGAAGAGAAGTGAAATCATCAGAATCAAAAACCAAATTTGGGTGTTTAATAATAATTTCATTATAAAATTGTTGTAAAGCTTTGAAATTTTCATTTTGAAAACTAATCTGATAAATGTGAGAAAAATTTAATCGAAGCCAAGATGCATTATCTTCAATAAGGAGAGTTTGAAGACGATCAGTGAATTCTGAAAAATTAAATTCATTGAAAGTGATTAAAAGATCAAGTATATCAGAAGTTTCAAGGTTCTCTAAAGAGACTACACCGTCATAAATATATCTACAGGATATAACAAATTAATTAAATACAAAACTGTTAATTCTATTACTTATAGTAATATTTTTATAAATATCATAAAATCAAAGAACTTACTTAATAACAATATTAAATGTTTTAACAGAAATTTTGGGCAATTTAATATTAAAGATATTATTTCCTTTAATCGTATTTGCTAATTTCTGTTGAAAGTAAGAAGAGCGTTGATATAAGATTGCAGAATGTACCTTTAAAAGTTGAGTATCTGGCTGTTCACCAACTTCGATAATTGTATCATAATTATATTCACTTTCAAGAAGTTTGGTAAAATCGTGCGAAAGTTTGTCATAAAATTGAAAAGCCTGTCAACGAAGTGACAGGGCGATCATTATTGCGAGATCAGATGATTTTATGACCGATTACGCACAGGGATAATGGCTGTGGATAATGGCTGTGGATAATGGCTGTGGTTAATGGCTGTGGACAAGTATGAGCCAGCGATACGGAAGGAGTATTTAAGGTCAAGAATTTCGGTAAAGAAGGTTATCTTTCTTTTCGCTATCGCTCGCCTTGTGAAGGCTGGCTCTATCTCCCTCCCTTACCCACCCGAATTCAAGCAAGCTGTGTTGTTTCTTTTGTTATGTCAGGCTCCACGGCTACATTAGCAGTGCAAGGACCTGTAGTGTACCTGGCTCCACGGNGTATGAACCAGTAATACGGGAGGAGTATTTAAGGCCAAGAATTTCGGTAAAGAAGGTTATCTTTCTTTTCGCTATCGCTCGCCTTGTGAAGGCTGGCTCTATCGTTTCCACCGTATACATTTCAATTTGTTTTAAATAAAAAAAAAAATTTTTTTTCATAAAACTGTATAAAGCAAGTAGTATTTTCGTACATAACGTTGAGTATGTCTACGAATCGCACGATGCATGCCAGGAGTTGGACGAAACTGACCTTGAAAAAGAAGGCTGGCTCTATTGTTTTCACCTAGACCTTTTTGCTAAAAGCATTATCTTAAGTCTAATAACTGTGGTCAAGACATGATATTAAATGGTTAAATGGTGATTATAATGGCCGTTCAAGGGTCCTTTGCTTTTAGTTCACGCTATAGTGTGATAGTTCAAGAGTCCTTTGTTTGGGTTTCAAAGTTGCAATTGCAGTTCAAGAATCTATTGTTTGCGACTCTGTGGCTAGAGTAGAATGCAGAAAGACACAAAGATGGCATCCGATTATTATCAACTATCTGCAGATATAGGGCGTTCTGACTGAATATATAACGTTGGTTATTGTTATGAAAATGAAGGAGGTGAAAAGATATAAAGAGGCTTTCGAATATTGCCAAAAATCTGTGGATATGAGACATATGGATGGAATATTTAATAATGGGTGTTGTTATGAAAAATCTGCGGACGAGAACTTTGTTTTCATACCTTCTTGTATGTCATCATTAGTGCAGGGTTATTGTACCAAGATTGGGAAAACATGTTGTGGAAAAGACATTTGAATATTATAAAAAATCTACCAATTTGGGCGATGCTTATGGAACGAGAAGGGTTGGATATTGTTATTAAAAAGGTATTGGTTAAAAAGAGCTAACGAAGGAATTCAAATATTATATATATAATCTGTCGATATGGGTGACGCGGATAAACAAAAAGATTTGGGTATTGTTATTACAAAGGAATTGGAGCTAAAAGGAACGAGAGAAAGCATTTGGATACTATAAAAATCTGCCAATATAGATGACGTCCAAGGAACAGGAGGAGTAGAATATTGTTATGAAAAAGGTATCAGTGTTGAAATGGACGAACGAATGGCATTGGAAAATTATGGGTCATGCTTAACGCTGATGAAATGTCAAAGCTGTCAAGTCCTAAGGGAATGCTTTACATGGGAATTTTGATAAAAATGGAATTGGAGTTGAAAGGGATAAACGAAAGGCATTCGAATATTATATATTGTTAGAGCAGTCCTCTTCTTACCCACCCTTTACTTGATGGCACATTCAGGTTGGCAATTGGGCATCACAGCTATAATAATAGCAAAGGGGTGATTAGTAGTGCAAGGATCGCATGTTGCAATTAGGTTCCATGGCTGCAATAGCAGCGCAAGGACCTCATGTTGTGATTAGGCTCTGTGATTGCAATAGCAGTGCAAGGATCTCACATCGTTAATTAGGCACCACGGCTTCAATAGCAGTCCAAGGACCTCAGGTTGATAATTAGACTCCGCGGCTGCAATAGCAGTGCAAGGACCTCATGTTGTGATAGGACCTCACGTTGTAATTAGGCTCTGCGACTGCAATAGCAGTGGCGCAACAGCTGCAATAGAAGCAGGTTATCTCTGACGCAGATACAGGCTATAGGAGATTGCGACAGCAAAGCAGGTTATGTTATATTTGAGGTTGTTGGAACAGCAAAGTTTCAGCTTTCTAGAAAGATTTAGCTAGCGATCCTCTTCTATCCCATATGTTTTTCAGAATTTGTAAATAAAGTCATTCAGTTTTTTGTATAAAGTCAGATGATCGAGCAATAATAATGAAAAGCCTGTCAACGAAGTGACAGGGCGATCATTATTGCGAGATCAGATGATTTTATGACCGATTACGCACAGGGATAATGGCTGTGGATAATGGCTGTGGATAATGGCTGTGGATAATGGCTGTGGTTAATGGCTGTGGACAAGTATGAGCCAGCGATACGGAAGGAGTATTTAAGGTCAAGAATTTCGGTAAAGAAGGTTATCTTTCTTTTCGCTATCGCTCGCCTTGTGAAGGCTGGCTCTATCTCCCTCCCTTACCCACCCGAATTCAAGCAAGCTGTGTTGTTTCTTTTGTTATGTCAGGCTCCACGGCTACATTAGCAGTGCAAGGACCTGTAGTGTACCTGGCTCCACGGCTGCAAGTGGCAGTGCAAGGACCAGAGGTAGTTGGCTCCGCGGCTGCAAGTGGCAGTGCAAGGACCTGTTTTGTACCTGGCTCCACGGCTGCAAGTGGCAGTGCAAGGACCAGAGGTAGTTGGATCCACGGCTGCAAGTAGCAGTGCAAGGATCAGTTGTTGTATTTGGCTCCACGGCTGCAAGTGGCAGTGCAAGGACCAGTTGTTGTATTTGGCTCCACGGCTGCAAGTGGCAGTGCAAGGACCATAATGAAAAGCCTGTCAACGAAGTGACAGGGCTATGATTATTGCGAGATCAGATGACTTTATGACTGATCATGTACATGTATCCTTTTATGGTTGTTCTTTGATTATTGTCGTGAGATTTTGTAACTTGTAGGGTAAGCGATAATGACTGTGGCCAAGTATGAACCAGTGATACGGGAGGTGTATTTAAGGCCAAGAATCTCAGTGAAGAAGGCTCCACGGCTGCATTAGCAGTGCAAGGACCGATAGTATGTATACCTGACTCCACGGCTGCAAGTGGAAGTACAAGGACCAGAGGTAGTTGGCTCCGCGGCTGCAAGTGACAGTGCAAGGACCTGTTGTGTAACTGGATCCACGGCTGCAAGTGACAGTGCAAGGACCAGAGGTAGTTGGATACGCGGCTGCAAGTGGCAGTGCAAGGACCTGTTGTTGTATTTGGCTCCACGGCTACAAATGGCATTGCAAGGACCAGTTGTTGTATTGGCTCCACGGCTGCAAGTGGCAATGCAAGGACCATAAGAATGAACCTCGCTCATACCGGCAGGAACACGTTACCGATTCTCTTTTCAGCTATGGGAAGATTCGACAGTTTCCCTCTATATGAAGGCATCATAGGTGTCCATTTCGTTTGCTGTTATGATGAATGCATGTCATTATGGTGGAAAATGTGATTATGTATATTAGAGCCAATAGGGTAGCGAGCCCTAATCCCATATGTTTTTCAGAATTTGTAAATAAAGTCATTCAGTTTTT
Organism: Gigaspora rosea; assembly: GCA_003550325.1. Classification (NCBI taxonomy): domain Eukaryota; kingdom Fungi; phylum Glomeromycota; class Glomeromycetes; order Diversisporales; family Gigasporaceae; genus Gigaspora; species Gigaspora rosea. The sequence continues at coordinate 65,127 of QKWP01001697.1, read as the reverse complement.
TTGTATAAAGTCAGATGATCGAGCAATAATAATTCAGCATCCTGATTAGAAATACAAATTGTAACGCCTGATCGACATGCGTGCATTTGTATACGGTTTAAATTCCGATTTCAGCCAATCAGCGTCAGTTAATTAGATTTTATAATAAAAGATTTTAGAGCACTACAATCGGTTTGTGTCAAAGAGATAGTAGGCTATAGCTTTGGAAATTTCGTCACATTTGGTTTCATGTTTCATATATCAATTTTTTTCTACAGATTTAAGCTGTATAAATCGTGTGGTTTGTATACTATCTTTTGCTCCAGATAGCCAATTAGTTTTGCCTAATAAAGGATACACTTTCTTAATAGTGAAGTTGTCAGCTGTAAGATCTTTTCGTTATAAGAGTGTATCAATAAATTTTTACAAATTCACTATATTGAGAGTGTTTTATAAGACCATAACGGGTGTGATCGTTATTGTGAAATAGCTGATCATATTCATTATGTAATTCATTACTATGATATTTCTTGATTATTTTTAGTAGCATTTTATCGATTCTAAAATCATATGTATAAAGTATAAATTATTAAAGAAGTATGATAATAGAACATAGTATGCACATTATGTATAATATTATGATAATAAAAATTTTATACAATTTGTATAATACTGTATACTGTATAATAAGGATTTTGCATTATTAATCATTGATAATAAAGTAACCTTTAATACTCTGATAACAAGTTTTCTTGGGCGACATCTTACCACTACTAGACTTATTCTAATCACTGACCCTAACATTAATAAACTTTAAAAATTTTGCCTGCGTCACAAACCTAGCACGTACGTGTTAATAATAACTTTCTGGAATCATTTGTAAATGAAAATTTCTCATAGCAATAAAAATTGTGTTCAAAACAAATATTCCTGAATACTCCTTGTGAATTTTTGATCTTCCCACTAATTCCAACCATAACACTATCCATTGCTTTTCTAAAATGTGGAGTCTATAATACGTAAAAATTTATATCATTGTTCCTTTTTCTTATTTAATATCTTCTTACAATTTATTTTTATTGTTCAAACATGGACGTTAATCCGATACGAAATAGAATTACTAGTCTGAAATATTAGAATGTTGTCTTCAATATAAAGTCAAACCATTGTTTACAGATAGACAGTAAGCATTTAGCATATATAGTATGCTTTTAAAGTATCGTAGTTATTGTATATTGGAATTAGTTATTGTACAATAGAGGTATAGAGAACGTTCGAATCTTATCGTAGAAATATAGTTTTATCTCATATTCATTACCTTTCTTCTCAATACTTACTTGAAGTTGATAGCTATCCTTTCTTTATTATCTATTTAATTGCACAAATTCTAATTGTCGCGAAATTATGCTTATTTGTATATATGCGCACTATTTCAAATATGTACACGTACGCTAATTGAGTTAAAGGTCAATTAACGTTGTTAGCCGAAACACCCTATTTAGTCATACATTTAGACAATTTAGTGTCGAAATATATTCGACAGGGCATTATTTATTGTCGAAGTGTCAAAATCTTAAATTTAACTAAATGTCTAAATAGATGACTAAATATAAACTAAATACAGAGAGACCTCTCTAAATGCACCCCCTCGGGACCGGGCCCAAGCGTGCATTTATAGAGGGTGTGCACTTAAAGAATTTTATTAAAAAATCGCTATAATATGTCTGTATAACCTTTTTTTTTATTTAATTGTATAAATATATGTCGATACAGTATCAGGAAAGTTTAAAAAATGGATATCGATTACCAGCTGCAGGAGGTGATTGTTTTAAATTTTATATTGATTATAATCAATTAAAAAATAATTGATTGCAATTGATTGTAATCAATATAAATCGATAGCAATCACTCCTGCAGCTGGTAATCGATTTCCACTTACTAAAAATTTCTTGATAGAAAATAATCTGATCTCTAAAGTCATACACGAATAGGCATTATTTAATGAAGATAAAGGCATCATCGTGCCGAGGTTTAAAACAGGTATAATTTATTTATTTGGCTTATTTTTTTTTTTGAATAGAGCATATCAATTTGGGTTGGTTTTATGTTGACTTTATGATAGGTGTTATTGCAAGTTATGTCTGAATTAAACTTAATTCAAGTCATAGCTTGAAATAATAACGCCCATGTAATGGTTCTAAGAATCTACTGTAGCGATATAAACAGATAAGAATTTATTGAAAGGAGAAATTCATGTGCATAGTGACTTTTTATTAGAGATAGCGCAAGTGATCAGTTCTTTTTTCTCGTAATCATTTACTTGATTTTCTATTGATGGCGTTAAAGCAATTAATGATTTTCTATTGATGGCGTTAAAGCAATTAATAATATTCTTTTGATGACGTTAAACTAATTAATAATAATAATAAATTTCTTAAATTTTATGGTTATGCACTAATTAATGATAATTTTAGAATGATTAACCAAAAAAAGAAAAGTTCAGAGGCGCAATTATTTATGCATAGATCGTCTAATTTCTATACACTAAGATTTACCTGATTATAAATCACGTGACGTGCATTTAAAGGAATAACTTACATATATCGGGGCCAAACCCGTACTTGCAGAGTCTTGCACGTGCAGAATATAGAGGGTGCATTTAGGGTCTAAGTCCCAAGCTCGGGACCGTGCTAAAGGGTGCATATATAGAGGGAGTGCACTTATAGAGGGTGCATTTAGAGAGGTCTCTCTGTATACATTATACAGTATGACCAAATGGATAATTACCATTTAGTTAAAATCAAACGAAATTACTCATTGCTGCTTCAACACCCAGATAGCAAGCAGATTTTTGTAGTATTCAAATGCTTTATTATTATCTTGATCAGCCCCAAACCCAGTTCCAATATTTAATATTCCGATAAATTGATCCTGATTCAAAATACACTGGGTTATATGGATGAAAAACTGCACCTTCTGCATTCAGTAAGTTTTGCTGCATGATTCTAATGCATATAGTGAAAATTTTCAGAACATTCAGTATATGATTTATGCTATTCATCTAGTATTGATTGCTGCAGATATGAAATGCGACTTTTTATTACGCCACTAGGGTTGCAACTTATTGTCGCAATAGAATGTGACATCGGTAATCTAATATATATGACTTATTTGTAATAATTACAGCATAAATAAGCTGTAAATATTAACATTATATCATCTGACTATACTGTTTATTATTAATTGGATGGAAATAAATTTGACAATGTAACATTCAAATCTTCAGATATATTTATTTAGCACTTTTTTCCTTGTCATTTTACAATGAGATATTAGAAAATAATCGTGGAAAACAATTTAAGGACTTGATCTGCATATCATGCCGAATGAAACAATAATGTACTGTATCTTTAATTTTTTTTCACTGATTATTTTATAATTAGAGATTTTAATTTTTAAAGCATAATAATGACTTTTTGCATGTATTGATTTTTGAATTTTTTACTAATACTTTATGCCTTTTCTGTTATATTACATGGCAAGTTGAATTTTTTCCCACAATGTATGGGCGGAACATAGATCACAATTAATTAACAAGATACTGTATATAAAAATTTTTTCAAAGCAGGTGGATTTAATTTATTATATCAAATTTTTATTATAAAATGACTACAGTAGTTAATTCTGTAATTGTTCGAAGGACTGTAAAGGGACCTAATGATTGTACTTTTAATTACTTCCATTACCATCATTATACAGTATCTTTAGTAATCCAAGGTGGTGTCATGTCTAAACCACACCGGTTTATACTCCACAGTTACTCCGGAGTATCTTACCCCTATTTGAATGACCCTTAATAATATGCAAAGATATAAAAATTACGATTTGATACATTTCGACCAAAAGTATCCGATGAATATCATTTTTCTATTTCCTTATTTAGGGGACGTCTAAAGCCGTGTCCAGTCATGTGTTTTTGGTTTTTTAATTAAAGTTAGGGTAAGGGTTAGTTTGGGGTTAGGGTTAGGGCATGTCTTATAGTAAAATTGTCCCCGACATTTTTTAAGACTGTTGTTTCTTGTATTTTTGCAACTTTCGCTTTTTTTTCGCTGTTTTTGTCTTTTCGGGCTGATCCGTGTCGATCAAAATAAACAATCCTATTGGCTCTATGTCATGTGATGGACACGACTTTAGACGACCCCATTATTTAGAAGGTCTACATAAATTAGCCAATCACAAAACGATGTTTGGAACTAATAAAAGACGTCGGGAGAGCAATTTTACCTATAGTACTTAACCTCAAACCATAAGTTTAATTGCTGCGTTTTCCAAATAAGGAAATCGAAAAAGGGTAATGTCGGTCTAAACAATGTGAAGGTCATGTTAAAAACATAATGTTCATTCGCAGTTTGCAGCAAAAACATTTATATTTACGTGTTTGTTCAATGCATGTACTAAACTCCGGAGTATAGATGAATGGTAGAATTCAAAAATGCAAACTATAACAACGACTACTAATCATTTTCATTAACCTAATTAGACTTAACAGTAACTTAACAGTATATTATCGTTAATCAAGATTTTCGGGGCTGAATCTAATAAATAATAAATAGTAAACTTGAAAGCTCAGTGTTTATTCTCCATAGGCAACACACAAATAATGTCAAATGATTAAAATCAGTCAAATAGATAGATGATTTGTGTGATTGTAATCTTTATCATTTCTAAATGAAGGCTTGAAAATAAATTAAATTGCACATATTTGTAGTATATACATACGTATGTATGTATATGTTACTTGTCAAGTTGGTTTTTAGGTTATGTTAAACTTGACCTTGGTCAAATTAATCAAGAACCCGTCCGCATCAAAATAATTCCAGCCCACACTAATCCTAAAATTCTGCTAACCTAAAAAACAACTTGACTCATAAATATATACATCAGTGCATACATATTTATTCCAAAATAAATTGACATAATTCTATGTAGTAAATTATTATTATTATACATTATATTTTAGTTTAATATATATTTTTAATCATATTATATATTTTATTATATATTATTATACATTTTTTACGAAAAAATGAAAAAAATGACAAAAAAAAAAATAAAAACAAAAAACACAAAAACGAAAAATACTGAAAAAAACAAAAACAAAAAAATAGTAATATTTTGAACCCATTCGCACTTTGTTATATAATGCTAGCTCTAAACACTTATTTTTCTCACCCTGCAGTTGGCTATTATTTCTTTTCTTCTTTGTTTTAACTATAATATTCGCTTATATTCACTAATATTTGCTCATATTCACTATTTCATAAAAAAAAATAAAACCAAAAAAAAACGAAAATGAAAAAATAGTAATATTTTAAACTACTTTCATACTTTGTTGCATAATACTAGCTCTATACACTTATTTTTCTTACCCTGTAGTTAGCTATTATTTCTCTTTTTCTTTGTTTAACTATTATATTTGCTTATATTCATTCATATTCACAACTTCCTAAAAAGTACTAGTAAAAAACAAACAAAAAACAAACCCAAAAAAATAACAAAAAAAGCAAAACTAAAAAAAAATAAACTATTACATTTGCTTATATTTGCTCATATTCACTTATATTTGATTATATTCGCTCATATTCGTGACTTCTTGCAAAGTGCCAAAAACATTAGAATTGGTGTTCTTGTAAAGTATTGGAAAAGTCAAGTCGTTTCTTGTAAAGTTTTGAAAGAAGAAGGGATAAATGAAATAAAATAAATTAAAAAATAAGTAAAAAAAAAGAAAACAAACAAAAAACAAAAATATAAACAAACTAAGTAAAAAAATAAATGAAGCTTCAAATCTCTATTTCCTTGAAGTAAGAGTTCATGATCTTGCAATTCAGAAATCGTCGAAAGTTTTCACAAAGTGCCAAAATAAAATAAATTAATAAAAATAAAGCAAAAAAACAAAACCAAAAAAACATGAAATGAAAAAATAAATAAAATGAAACCTTGCAAAAACTTGCAAAAACTTGTGTTCTTGAAATTTAGAAATTGCTGGAGTGTGTTCTTGCAAAGTGTCGAAAGGCTGAGTTGGCTTGCTCAAAGTGCTGAAAAGTCGTTGGATTTCTTGCAAAGTGCCAGTAGTAAAGTATAGAAATAAAATAAAAAAATTTAAAAATTAAAAAATAAAAAATTAAAAAATAAAAAAAAAAACAAAATGAATCTAAAAAAAATAAAATGAAACCAAAAAAAACAAATGAAAAATGAAAAAACAATGTAAAATTGATAGAAGATCTAAATTATAAACAAAAAAAATAAACAAAGATCTAATCTAATCTTGTAGTACAATCATCAAAAATCATCGAAACATTTCAAAAATATTAGTCAAACGCATTCTTGATATGATCCAGGTTACAGATCGTCTAAAATATTTTGAAAGTATTCGAAATGTTAAAAAAAAAGAAAGAAAAAAAAAGAGAGAGAAAAAAAAAAATAAAAAGAAAGAGAAAGGGAGAGAGGGTAAAAGGGAGAGAGGAGTAAAAATCATTCAAAAATGCTTTTTTTAAATTTTTTCGCACATTTTATGGAATATATTTTTATGATCTATAGTAGCTTACAGATCAAATAGGCTTAAGAAATTTTGAACTTTGTTTTTTTTTTTTTTTTTTT
>QKWP01001697.1:29131-56598 GCA_003550325.1 Gigaspora rosea | reverse complement strand
TGTGGCATAACTAGTAAGGCTGTCCAAATCGCACCTAATTCTGCTCTCGTTGAAGCAGGCCAGTCACTAAACTTACTACTAAATTCTATGTTTTCTACTCTACTATCTATTTTACTAATAACCCAGCCAATTCCTAACTCTGTTTTTCCTATTCCTACACCTTCGCAATTCAGTGATCCATCCGAGTATACCTCAAATCGGCTTCCATCTCTGATCTTAAACCCTATTTCTTTTAGCCTTTTCTGTGCTTCTGTCCCCTCAACTTGGCCTTCTATAAACTCTTCTTCAGCTGGCTTCACTAACACTATTGGAGGTGGTTGTTCTTCTACTTCTTCGTCTCTTTCTATGCTCATTGTTGCAAATGGGGCTAAATGCTCCCAGTCACACTCTAGTTCGTATCGTTCTTCTTCACCTTCTTTTGTCAATTACTCTTTTGTTGCTCCTGAACGCTTTAAAAAAGATGCACTCTCCCTTTTCTCCATTCTCTGCAAGTTCGCAGCCTTGGCACTTTCTAATTGAGTGTGACTTTTCCCAGAGCCTTCTTCGCTTACCCAATGCTGGAGGAGTAGTTTTTGGTGTGTCTTCTTTTTGAGAATTCTCACAATTTCATATTCTTTCTGTTGATTTTTCATGCCAAAAACAATTCACTCTTTTTTTCTTTTGCCGCTCGAGATTTCCCCTAGATTGGTCTTACACACCATGTTATTTGTTTCTGCCGCTTTAAACCCTTTCTTGATTCTCCTAGTTTCTGTACTTTCTACTAGCAACTCCTGCTCTAGTTTCACAAACCAGATTGCCTTTTTTCCACTGCACTTTTGTCCTCTTATTTTCTTGACTTGCTGCCAGGTGAGCATTTTGGTTCCAGTTGGATTTAACAGCTGCCCTACTGTATACAGGTGCAGCTTTTTCTCATTACAGAAACTCGTTAGGCTACGTTTATCCAGCAATCCTGCCAGCTCTAGATCGCTTGTAGCAAAATTTAGCACATTTGCCTTTGTGATGTTCCTAATTTCTAGTCCGAATCTTTTAGCCAACTTGACTATGTTGTATAACAGATTGTTCTTAATACAGTGATTTTCCAGCCTTGCACTGTTTACTTCTAATATGTTTTTTGTGCATTTATAACATAGTTGACTTTGCATTAATCTGATCAAAGTGGTGTGTCCTACTGCACCATCATCGTTGAGCCTTATTGCAAGCTCCGTAAAGTGGTGCGCAATCTGGTTCTGCCATAGGGTTTTGGCACCTATTAGATTTTTGTGTGTTACAACTGCCGTTGCTAGGGTCTTTGCTAGGTTCGCCTTGTTTTTTATCATCATTAACATTGGGCGATGCAATCTTGCACACGTGTTTTCAGACAGTAAGCGGCATTGCAGGCAGTATTCTAACCTTGGTATCAGCACCCTATTATTTATATAAACTAGTTGCCTGAGCATTATTCTTTTTTTCTGAATCGCCTTTATAACTTGCTGGACTTCTCTTTTGACAATCTCGGAACAGCATTCTTTTCCCTTCTGCTCTGATAGCCAGATTCCTAGGTATCGAACAGCTTTTTCTTTTTCCTTTGCTTGGACAGTGGCACCTCCCATTTGAATCTCATCCTTTTCTTGTGGATTGGCCTTTTTGATGCTTGAATTGATAACAATAAGTTCGGACTTGTTACCATTTATTTTTATATCATTGATTTTAAAAAATTCTTTGGATATTTTAATAATCTCCATCATTTCCTCCTTGGACTTTGCCAACCATACCGTATCGTCAGCATATGCCAAGGTCGCCTGCCTCCACTTTATTGTGCTAAGTTTTATCTCGCAAATATCTGTAGGCCAATCCACTTGAACTTCGTACCCTAGGTCTTCTCTATTTTGTATTACTGTCAAAAGCGGGTCGTAAAATATTTGCCAAACCAAGAGAGAAATTACCTCCCCTTGGTCTATACCATCCATAGCTTGGAACTTCGCCGTATTCCCTACTCCTATAATTACTTCTATTTTCCGTTTATCAAATAGCTCTATTATGAAGGACACTATGCACTCTGGGATTTTAATTCTACACATAGCTAGTTTTAGCATTTTTAAGCTGACAGAGTCGAATGCCTTCTTCATGTCCTGAAACGCCATCCATAATTCTCTTCCCTGTTCTTTCGCATCTTCAACTATGTTGTTAATTATGTGAATTGGCGCAGCTATGCCACTTCCTGGCAATCCAGCAAAGTTGTAGTCACGCAAAATGTCTCTTTCTTTTAATATTTTGCACAGCCTAATTGTTAGAATTCTTACTGTACATTTTCTTATGACCTCAATAAGAGCTATTGGCCTTATGTTATTTAGATTGTAGTTCCAGTCTTCATGTTTTGGAATTGGATAAAGCAACTCCAGCTTCCATTTTCTTGGTATTAGCTTCTTTCTTAAGCATACTGATGCTAGTTCCGCCAATAGCTCTTTGGCTTTTTTCCCCACTCGTTTTAATAGAGGGTACGTGATCCCAGATTGTCCTGAGACTGAATTGTTTTTTGTATTTCTTACGGCTTCATCCCACTCTTCTATTGTGACACTTTTTTCTATTTCATTATACCATTCAGCCTTGATATTTTCATATGCCTTGTAAACTGACTTCTAGCTTTCTGGCATATCATCCGCTTTGTGTCTTCTTTCTATATACTGGCCACTAAAGTGCACGTGTACTGCCTTCAACACTTCTTCTGAGTTGTTTATTAGCTGCGGTTCATCGTCCTTATCCCGAACTATAACCTTGTTAAGCTTGATCTTTCTATAAGGTTTGTCTAGCAAGCTCGTCAACATCTTCTTTTGGTCTTTAACGATCATGTCATGACGAGTTTCGATGAAACCTCTTATTCGTTTTTCCTCTTTTTGTTTCAGTAGGAGGTTCAAGTGCGCAATTAGAGTTTTCCAAAACCCTACAACCCTTTCTTCCATCAGGAGGTCCTCAACCTGTAAGTGCTCGTGCTTGCCAAGCTCTCTTCTTTCTATTATTTCTATGCACAGCTGCTTTTGCTCGGCTGTTAGGCTTTTTGGTTCACCTTTTTCTTGTTTTCTTAACTTTAGTTGTATTTTGCCCAATATTTTGATATCTTTTCTAATATCTTTCTCTTCTTTATCCCTAGTTTCTAGGCTGCATGACTCCACTGACGGTCGCTTTTTTTCCTTGGTAAGTATTTTTTTACTGCCTGGACCAGCGATTTTTCGATTACCTCCCATAATTTGCCTGGGTTTTCTCTATCTATGTTCTTGTTTACATCTTGTTCCCACAGGTCTTTGTCTAACCCAGCTCGGAATTTTTCCCAATCTTTTTCTTCTACTATTTCTAGGTCCAGCTGTAATCTTTTTTCTTTTTTCGCCTTTGTAACTGTCGTCCTAGTCTTCTTTTTTTCCTCTAAGTCGGTTGCTAGTCTTGCCAAGACTAGGTCGTGGTCACTTCCTGTTACGCAAGTCATGTTTTTTATTTTGCTATCCATAACTTGATCACTACATGAACTACTTGTCCATATACAGGGAACTCTCCCTAAATGCACGCTCTTGGGACTAAACTTTAATAACGTGCATTTAGAGAACATTAAGAAAAGTGCATTTATGGAGGTCATCTATATACTTGGGCCCAAATTTAAGTGTGCATTTAGAGAGGGTGTGTACTTAGGGAGGGTGCACTTAGGGAGGGTTCTTTGTATAGTCAATTCGAGATGCTTGTTCGTTTCTTTTCCAAGTGTAGCTTACACTTTCCAGGTTTAGTTCTCTAAAAGTGTCTTTGAAATTGTGCGATACTAGAATATCCAATAGTTTAGATTTCTTCTATGGCATCTCCTTTCCTTTTCCTTTTTTGTCAAGCACATTTTCTGCTATTTTGTTAAAATCTCTGATATTTATTTGGTGGTTTGTATGCTTTTCTTTGTTTTCAGAGAGCTTTCCTTTTAAGAACTTAACGATTTTTTCTTCCAATTCGTGATCGTTCGGTGCTTGATATATCGTTATGACTTCAATACTAACTCACTTAAAAAACATTGTGACCGACAAGATATACGGACTGATCTTTTCTACCTTTGTGACGTGGTTTTCCCATTTTCTATTTATAATGATACCTCTCTGGACCCTTTCACTTTGTCCTCGTCTGCAGATGACCAAAACCCATAATAACCTTGAACCTTTCTAAGCATCAATTTTTCTTCCTTTTCTGATACATTTGTTTTTACCAAACCTAGTATATCTATCTTTGTATCCTCCATGTATTCTATTACAAAGTCCATTTTTCCCCTATTTGTTTTGATTCCATTAATATTATGTGTCCAAACACTCAAAACTTCAAACTGCCTCCCTTTCTCCGCATCACCTTCTTCTGTGCTGCTTTTATACTGCAGCACTTCTGTGTTCGTAGAGATGCCTATGGCGCCTCTCAGGAGCGATTGGGGTATCTTTTCTAAAATGCCTTTCCTCTATTGCTGAAAGCCTTTTTAGAATTTCTTCAAGGAGACTTGTTTGGTCAAGGTTCACATCTACCGGCTTTTCTGCTTTCATCGTATTAGGTTCCTTGTGAATTTCTCTTTTCTGCGCTCATCCTCTTGTTTTACTTTCCCCTCTCTTTCTATCATTGCCATTCGGGCATTTAGTCAGCTGCTTTCCTTTGAAGTTCCTTTCTTCAGCTTTGGGACTGCTACTGTTTTCTCTTGTAAAGTTCTCTTCTAGATTATTTCTACTTGAGTTGCTTTCTGATTTCCATACTAGCTTTGTATTATAGTAGCTGATACCACACTTTGTAGCTTTAACTTTCTCCTCAGCTGATTTGAAGTAAACCGTTGCCGAACTCTTTGGGTTACCATTACTGTTGATTGGTATATGCACTGCCATACCTCCAAGTCTCTTGAGTTGATGGAGTAGGAGTACTTCCTGTGCATGATATGGCAGATTTTTAAGTGTGGCTTTAAATTTGGCTCTTTCTGCTAAAATTTCGAGACGATTTTCTCCTTTCATTATTCTTGACACTTTTCTATTAGATGTAGCGATCACCCACATGTTTTCGAGCCTTTTTTTTTCTTCCTTGCTGTGAAACTGGATTGAGACTATTACCATCTTGTTTTTTACTTTAATATTCCATCCTTTCACTTTTATCTTTCCATACTTTCTCAACACACCAGTAACTTCTTTTGTAGTATAGTATGATGGAATGTTCCATAAAGTGTACTCTTGTATCGTCTCTGTCTGTTTGTTGGGCAGCAAGCTTTCATTCACGCTTGTATCATGGTCTTGTGTAATATCGCCTTTGCTTGTGTTCTGATCATCTTTTATAGGTGCCTTCACTTCTTTTCGCATGAGTTCGCTGCTAGCACCCTTTTTCCATGATCTTGCGTTGACTTAGTCTCGTTTCTTTTATCGAGTTGATAAATTCCACTCTTTTCCGCTTCTATCGACGTTTCAATTATGTTTGATATTTGTCTTTCCAAATCCTCTATGCCGTAGTCTGATTGACCTCCTTCTTGTATTGTTAGCACAATTTTTTTAATTATGGCACTTTTGAATTTGGGTATCTCTATTTTCTTTTCCAGGCTTTCTGTTTTGGACTCAACCGGTTGTTCTTCTTCTTTTGTAATTACAAGTTGTTTCTATTTCATAATTTCGCAGGCCCGCCTAATAATATAAACTGTACCTGGATATGTGATACCAAGTAAGTTGGCGACTTGTTTGTCTCTTTCCAGGACGAGTTTTTCTTGGCTCATAGTGATTTCAATTATTTCACTTTCTGGTCTTTTAAAAAGATCCTTAAATTTGTTCAAAAATTCCATGATGTTCTACTTATATAAATTCTGATTATGCTGTCGATCCTGATTCGAACTTTCTGTTTTCAATGTTCTAATTCCTGCTAAGCGACACGTGACTACTTTGTAATTATAGTAACCAGTTCACGACTTGTTGTTTTGCTATAGGTGCCCCAGACCTGATTAGTATACGTGTTTGTTTGTTTACTTGTTTACTTCTGGTTTTGCACCTAGTGATCGGCGGTACAGGGTCTAGCCAAATTCCCCAGTTTTCCTTAGTTTTAGGCTGACTCGTAAAGTCTTTAGAGAGTTTGTATTTTCCAAGCTTCTTGGCGTGCTAGAGTATTTTTATATTAAGTAACCCTAGGTGGTTTTTTCTAACCTTTCTTTTTCTTTAACACTTTTTGTGTGTTTCTTAAAGCCTATCTATGTGTTTTCTGCTGTTTTAATAAAATTTTTCCAGAAACGTTTGGATCAGCAGGAAGAGTTGAGATCATGAGATATTATTATTTATGCCGAATATAAATTTTTATATATATTTGAATTTACTTAGTAAATCTGCAAATTTTTGCATAATAAACCTTTAATTATATTAGGATCCTGTGATTGGATTTTAAAGATTTTGTGCTTGTTAGAATTGTTTCACTAAAATGGTCATTTTGGCAGTAAAATCATCCAAAATGGGCCAGTAGATCAAAAATTATTCACTGTGTCCACAATACACCCTTTTCTCTAAAATTTAGTTTTTATGTTCTATTTTGTGTACTAATTATTTATATCTAAAACTATATATGATATAAAGATTTTTTTACAGTAATTTATTCTTTATTAAGCATAGTTCAAATAATAAAATTGTATAAAAATCTATATGATTATTAAAAAGTTTTATTAGTAGAAACTTTAACCTGTCCATAATACCCCATCTCCCTTATAAATTTACAATTTTCTTATACACTATAAGAACTTACAGAAAATTTTTACATTAATTTACAATTTTCTTACACATCATAAGACTTATGCAATTTTACACTAAATATTATGTAAGTTTACAATTTTCTTACATACCGTAAAAACTTGTGCAAGTTTACATATATATTTTTGCTGATGTGTGAGAATGCCATTTTTGATTTGCTATATAGCCAAAAACCATAATAAAAACATGAAAAATTTAAAATAAAGTAATCATAATCGATTTATTACTATTGCTATAAATTAATAATAAGTTGTTTTCTATTTACATATATACTATGTATTGCCAGAAATATTAATGTTTATAAGGCCACACAAACATGAGTTTCAAAATTTCTGGTCAGTCGGTCAGATTTTTTTTTAATCTACTATAAATTAATAGCCTTATGTTGCATCTAAGGCCACGTAAAGTTAATTTCATGCTTTCATAACATGGAATCAGAAAATTGGAGAGTTAACAGTCAGATTTTCTATCGACCCTGTCAGATAATTTTGAAAGCTAATGTTTCTATTGGGTGATACTGGAATAATTTATGGTGAAAAATTAAATAGCAAAAAAAGAATAATTGGAACAATTGTGACTTAAAAAAAAAAAAATTAAAAAATTGAAAAAATGGGTCAGTGGGTAATGCAAAATGAAAATTTAACTTTGCGTGGCCTAATAGTAACTCATAATAGAAACCATAATAATTCCAAAGTGAACTAACTTAACACAACTACATATTGTAATAATTAGAATAGTATGCAAGTTTGTATAAGAATTTTTGACAGTAATTCATAATAGAAACCACAATAATTTTGATGCAAACTCAACCTCAAAATGTAACTTTATTATTTTTAAATTTGTTTGATATAATACATAGTAATTATCATCCTGTTATAAAATAGTTACAAACAGAAGTTTATTCACAAATAGCTGTTGACGAAATGAGTGGTGAAATAGGATGTCAGTAAAATAGGATGTCGAGAAAGTGGCCGTCATCAAAATAGAATGTCAGTGGAAAGGATTTGGTGAAGTAAGCTGTCAGGGAGGAAAATGAATTGTCAGGGAATGGGGCTGTCAGAAATGTGGGATGTCGGTGAAATAGTAGTTGGTGTAATTGGGATTGTAAAAGCTCTATTTGCTGTATCTACAGAGTTTTCACTGTATCTACTATATTTTTGCTATATCTATAGCATTTTCACAATAGCTAAGCATCTACACTATGGGTGGCAATCAATTAATTGACAATCACTTTACTGACATAACATTTAACGGACAATTATTTACTTACAAGTTCATTTTACCAACAGGTTATTTCACCAAAGCTCATTTCACTGACAAAGTAATTCTGGTCATTTGTTGTTAGGGTCAGGGTAGAATTAGGTAGAAATAGGCCTAAGGTTAGTGTGCTTTTTGAAAAAAACTTGGTGAAATGAACTTTGGTGAAACAAACTGTTGGTAAAATGAACATGTCAGTGAGTATTTGTCAGTGAAATGTTATGTTATGTTGGCGAAGTGATTGTTGGTGAAATAATACGAACCCTACACTACAAGCCTCCTTATTTGTATATATAATTTAAAAATATTATAATATAAAAAACAAATAAAAATACTTCATTACACTGGAAATCGCAAAGACACAATAATTATCATGAATATGCTTAGTTGACCCAGCCAATTTGGTTGACCCAGCAATTCAGTTGACCTAGCTAATTCAGTTGACCTAGTGTAATGAATTATTTTTATTTAATTTTTTATGTTGTAAATATTTTTAAATCATGTATATAAATAAGGTTATTTAAATTTGGTTTGGTGGCTTAGAAATCGAGAAGACATGATAATTATTGTGAATATGCAAATACTCTAAGCCTTCAAATATTCTGCCACTCACGAATCGCAAAAACTATTGTGTGTTCATAGTAATAATCGCAAGTTCATTAAATTTATTGTGAGTAAGTTATAATTTCCATGAATACATGGTAAAATAATAAATGTTTATAAGAACTTCGAATTCAATAAAGTTTGATATAAGTTTCACATTCCAATCTAAAATAAAACTTTAATAATAAAATGATAAACTTATCTTTTGAATTCGACTTGTAGATTTAATAATCTTTGTGAGACTCAGTTCGATGGACTGAATTGACTTGTGACTTCGTATTTTATTATAACTCAAATTCTGTGTGATGAGTTTGTTACTTCCTTTAAATTGCTTATGTAATTCCTGTTAACCTCGAATTTCGTGTTGAACTTACCTCGAATCACCTGATATAATCAAATTAATCTATCTTTTAATTAAATCAATCAACACCCATATTAGCATCACCAGCATCAGTGTCTTTGCTTTATTATGATGACTTAGTGTTTTATTTTCCACTAAACCTTACGAATCATATATTTGTCTCCTTTACACCCATTGTTATTTATACCACACTATCGTATACGTTGGGCTTTAAATTGACACTATTGTCTATCTTGTTTTATCACTCTCCCAAATTAACAGTTACACTAGCAAATTTATTTGGCCCGGGTCAACAGATTTAATTCGTGATTCGTCTATAAATGGATGTATTCACATAGTAAAATTCTGGGAAAATTTAATATAAGTATCATAAAATAGCACCAATCTGAAATTGGCCTATAGTAAAATTTTTTTTATTAAGTTAACCTCTTTTAATTCCTAAGTAAAGCTGTAGAGGAGGGTTTTGTGGATCAAATAGTAAAAATTTATTTAAATCGGCCCAGTAATTCTTGAGATATCTTAATTTTTCTCTTTATACTCTTAGAAATTTCTTTACAAATTTGTAAAGAAATTTTATAAAATTGAAGAAAATATCTCAAGAATTACTAGGCCGATTTTAATGAAATTTTACTATTAGATCCACAAAACTCAGCTCTACAACTTTATCATAATTAGAAGTTAAAAAGAGGTTAACTTATAAAAAAGTAATTTTACTATAGGCCAATTTCAGATTGTTGCTATATTATGATATTTATATTAAATTTATCCCAAATTTTACTATATAAATCTATGTAAATGAAATAACATGGTTGAGCCGATTATATTCGGGTAAGTTGACTTAGTTAACCGATTAGGAATTTTTTTACCGGTCAAATCATTAATAAGTCTAAAAAAAAATTTAACCGAAAATTTAATAAGTTATATAAAAAATAATTTAAAGTTTAATAAGTTAGATAAAAAATTATTTAAACAAAGGTTTAGTAAGTAATATAAAAAACAATTTAAGCGAAGTTTAGTAAGTTATATAAAAGAATAATTTGAACAAAGGTTTAATAAGTAATTTGAGCAAAGGTTTAGTAAATAATTTGAGTAAAGGTTTGGTAAGTAATTTGAACAAAGATTTAATAAGTAATTTTGAGCAAAATTTAGTAAGAAATTTGAGCAAAGGTTTAGTAAGTCATATAGAAAAATCACTTAAGTGAAGGTTTAATAAATATTATGAGCAAAGGTTCAGTAAGTAATTTGAGCAAAGGTTCAATAAGTAATTTGAGTGAAGGTTCAGTAAGTAATTTGAGCTAAGTTTCAATAATTTTTGAGCGAAGGTTCAGTAAATAATTTGAGCGAAAGTTTATTATTTACTCAGTATTTTGATATTATCAAATAGTTCATTGATTTGCATGATAAAAATTTTTACTTATATCGTCAAATGGAAGTCTCTAAAAACTCCCATTTCATTTTCGATTTCAAAATTTTGATACACGAATATGATTCTTAAACTCTTATTTCTGTATTTGTTTCTATTTTTTTTTAATTCTGAAACCCTTAATATCCTGCTTTATCGCGTTTTCTAAATTTGGTTCTAATTTTGCAAAAGTTAATGAGCTTTAAAAAAAAAGTTTATTCATTAAAATTTTAAATTGATCAGATAGATCAAGATTAGAAAAGGGCAAAGAGAGCATTTTGATCACGCATGTTATCTACAGATACACATTTTACAATGCCTGATCAATAATATCACATAAGAAGTATTACTGTAAAAATCCTTGCAACCTTGGTTATGCATTCCTATTATCTATGCATTTTTGTTAAAGTACATATTAACATTTTATTTGCTTATAAATTCACGTAGCACGAGTGCAAGCTATTTGATTATCAAAAAAGATTCATTTTATCTCCTATAAAACATGAACAACTATCTTATAACAATGATCTATTATTATTTGGAATACAAATTACTGAGCTTAAATCACTATAAACAAATATAATTTTAGCTGCATTGTAATTTTTAATTGTAAAAGCAAAACCTCTTATCAATTATAAACGTAAATGATTTTGCAAATTATGCAACTGGGATTTCAAAGTTAAAATCGGAGAATCATATTTTATTTTTCCGATTTATAATACAACATAGTAAATCCTATTTATTTCGAAATGCGTCACTTAATTGTTAACTTTGAAACCATATTATGTGAAATTATAAATTTATAAGTGCTGCTAAGGGAAAATTAAATATTGAGCTTTTTAAATTTGTCATTTATTATTTACTGGATTTGAATGACTCTTAATACTATGCAGAGATATAAAAATTACGATTTAATACATTTCGACAAAAGTATTCATTTTTTTAATGCATTTGCACAATATTATTATTTATCTATTTCCTTATTTAGAAGGTCTATATAAATTAGCTAATCACTCTCATTAGTGTATAATAATTAGCTACAAAATATTATGCCAAACCTGAAAATGATGAAAAATGTTTACCTAATTTCCATGATTGGGATTTCAATTTATTATTATAACTTTTTATTTGAGGTACACTTCATATTTATAACTTTATATTGATTGGCTTTTTTTCAGCAAACATAAGTTAGAACATAAACAATAGTTTGAAAACACTCATATCTATTATACTGTTCTCATGAGAAAGGCTTGAATCCGAAATTTTAAACACTAGTCACGATCTCTGCTTTTTGCTATTTAACAACATATGAGATTTCAGACTTTTACTGCAAATTATGATGTCACAGACTAAATCTATTAAAATCACTAAGAATTGGATCCAATATGAGGTTCAAAATTAAAATTCGTAAATCAAATAAGAAGTATTTATAATCAAATAAGTGATGTACTTATTTTTTATTCATGCCTAAAATTTCACATCGACAATGTCAAATTAAACAAATTAATATCCTTTTAAGACACTTATGAATGAATATTCAACTGGTACAAATAAGGCTATTAATAATATTCTGAATAAAAAAATTGACAAACTATTGGAATTAATACAAGCCATATAAATGGATCGATATCTTACTATATGTGAAAGAACAATTAAATTTTATGATTTTTTCAAGTTCTTTTGCTTAATTATAATAGTTTGCTTGAAAGTTCTCTTTGGAAGCATATTAAAATATAACTTAAGTAATATTGGTTAAGCTATATAAAAAAAAATATATCTAAACGAAAGTTTAATAAGTTAAATAAAAAAATAATTTAAGTGAATGTTTAATAAGTTAGATAAAAAATAATTTAAGTCAAGGTTTAGTAAATAATATAAAAAAAATAATTTAAGCGAAGGTTTAGTAAGTTATATATAAAAATAAAGTTTAATAAGTAATTTGAACGAAGGTTCAGTAAGTAATTTGAACAAAGGTTTAGTAAGTAATTTGAGCAAAGGTTTAGTAAGATATGTAGAAAAATAACTTAAATGAAGGTTTAATAAATAATTTGACCTAAGATTCAGCAAGTAATTTGAGCAACGGTTCAGCATGTTATATAAAAAAAAATAATTTAAGCGAAGGTTTAATAAATAATTTGCGCAAATGTTCAGCAAATAATTTGAACGAAGGTTCAGTAAGTAATTTGAGTTAAGATTCAGTAGGTTTAAAAAGTAATTTGAGCAAAGGTTCAGTAAGAAATTTTTGAGAGAAGGTTCAGTCAGTAATTTTTGATCCGTATTTTGTTGTTATTAAATAGTTTGTTATCAGCATAATAAAAATATTTTACTTATTTCGTTAAATGATAGTCTCTAAACACACTCATTTCATTTTCCAATTTTCTCATTTTATTTTCCGATTTCAAAATTTTGATACCCAATATGATTTTTTAAACTCTTATTTTTTAATTCTGAAATCCCTTAATATACAGTTTTTAACGCGTTTCTAAATTTGGCGGTTCTAATTTTGCAAACGTTAATGAGCTATAATAAAAAAGTCAATTTATTCATTAAAATTTTAAATAGATCAGATAGATTAAGATTAGAAATGGGTAAAGTGCGCATTTTGATCACGCATATTATCTACAGATACACATTTTACAATGCCTGATCAATATATCACATGAGCAGTAATACAGTAATAATCTTGGTTGAGAACTACTACGTATTAAATTCTAGTTCCGGACATATAATACTATGCATTTCCTATTATCTATATATTTTGTTAATGTACGTATTAATATTTAATACGAGTATAAAGCATTTTGATTACCAAAAAAGATTAATTTTATCTAATATAAACTATAAAACATATATAACTATCCATTGTATCTTGATTCCCCGAAAGCTAGTTACCCGCCAACTCATTTTACCGACCCCATATCCCCGACAGAATGTTTCACCTACAGCATTTTTTGTTGACAGAATCTTTCCTCGACATACCATGTTTTCGACCTCTCCTTTCTTTGACAGGACATATTTTCGAAAAGACATTTTACTGACATGACGTATTTCAGAAAGAACATTTTTCCGACATGACATGTTTCCGACATCATTTTTCCGACAAGATCTTTCCCCGATTAGAATTTCGTTTAAATAGGTAGAGTGATATATTCGTGTTCATCACATCACATGATTAAGCACTCGGCCTAAATTAGGGTTAGGGTTGATAGTGCTAGTAAACAAATGACGTAGCTGCATGATTTCACGTGATGAGATGATCACTGGGTTTATCGTTCTTGTCGGAAAAAGTGCATTCAATAAAACTTAGTGTCGGTGAAAAGTCAAATTAGAAATATGTCATGTCAGATAAATGTCATGAGAACTCTAAGAACATTAATTTCAAACACTGATCGTGACGACGCTTTTTTCACTTTTTTTTAAAATCATTGCTTTGGTTTAGTAAAATGTCAATCACTAAGATGATGATATATACCTTTGAATGATCATTTTAAATTATTATAAAAAATAGAATTAATAGTTTTCATTTTAGTTGATTTTTTATACCCTGTAGATATTTTATGGAGATGTAGTCTCCTTAGAAAATCTTGAAACTTCTAATACTGTATATTAGATCTTTTGATCATCTTCAGTGAATTAAATTTTTCAGAATCTGTTGATCGTCTTCAAATTCTCATTATTGAGGATAATGCACTTGTATCCGACTAAATTTTCCTCGCATTTATCAGACTAGCTTTCAAAAGAAAATTTCAAAGCCTTGTAACTTTTTTGTAATGAAATGTTTATAAAACACCAAATTTGGTTTTAATTCTAATAATTTTACCAATCTTCAAGAGAAAGCATTGATTTCTCTCTTAAACAGACTAGTTATGATACAATTAGATGAATCTGTGATTTGTGATAAAGTTATTTATGAGGAAAAACACAAGCTCCAAATTTACCTTCTAATTATGAGCAATAGAATGAGGAGAATTTCAAACTTTTATAACTGCATAAAAAATCTTCAAAGATGATATGGTAAAATTTGCATCCCCAAATAAGCCTGTTATCTACAATTATATCCCTCGCAAAAAATTGTCACTCATCGAAAATCAATATCTGTACCTTCTTTATAATCAATTTAGAACATACAGCAGAAATTTCTTCCTGAAATAATCAGTGTTCAAAAACTTATGACATTAACCAATTCAAGCTGTTATTTAGAGGTAGTAAAAATGGGCTCGGTACAAAAAAATTTTATAAATTATGTGATAATAAATTTGGCCTAATAATTGTTATAAAGTTGAAAATTCATCTGACATACTCGGTGGATTTAATTTTCTTAGCTGGAAATCTGATAAAAAATGATGTATATCTGAAATACATCCATTCTGAGTCGTAAATGACAATATTTTAGGGTCCAAAACTTGGACCATAGTTTTATCCTTTTGGGCTTCATGATTCATATGGAAGTAAATTACGTGAATATTATGCTAAAAATACTTATCAACCACCAATCAGAAACCAGATGGTAGATCTTCAACAGATGATTATGAAGTATTTCAAATACGCAAAAATGCATGAAGTCTATTACAAATAAATTTATAAAAATGTACTATATTATGTTAATGGAGTAATTGAAAGTACAAACATCAGCATATTTACAGTCCTTCAAATTAACTACTTTAGTGATATTACAATAAAAATTTGACATTATAAATTAAGCTCACCTACTTTGAAAATTTTTATATACATATCTTGTTAATCAATTGTGACCTGTGTGTTTTGCCTAGAGGCCTGCACGGGCCGGGCCGAAATTTAAATATTTTAAAAATCTCTCAAAATTGCTGGTGTACCAAAAACATAGTAAAATACGGACTGAACTTTTAAAAAGCATCTTAAATTTTATTCTACGGGCCATGCGGGTCGGCAAAAGTCCCAAATTTTTTAGACCCGTGCAGGTCCCTAGTTCCGCCTTACATTGTGGGAACCAATTCAATTTGCTATATAGTATTACTATAAAGGCATAAAGTATTATTTAAAAATTCAAAAAGCAATACAAACATAAAATCATTATTATGCTTTAAAAATTAAGCAAAGGTTTATATCTCTAATTGAAAAATAATTAGTGTAAAAAAATTTAGGATACAGAACATTATTGTTTCATTCAGCATCATATGTAGTTCAAATGAATGTGTGCAAGAAAAAGAAGTGCTAAATAAATTTATATAAAGATTTGAATTTCTATAGCCAAATTTATTTCCATCCAATTAATAATAAACAGTACCATCAGATGAATATCATAAATATAATGCACTATGAATAGAACTTGTAATTCACAATCATAAGCTAAATGTTCTGTAAATTTTCACTATATGCATTAGAATCATGCAGCGAAACTTACTGAATGTATAAGATCGGAAGGTGCAAGATTTCTCTTGGCATTTCACATATAACTCTAGTATATTTTGAATTAGGATCAATTAAAAAATTAAAATTGACCTTTATCTCAATTAGCGTACATGCACATACTTGAAATAATGCAAATATATAAAATAAGCATAATTTCGCGACCATTAGAATTTGTGCAATTAAATAGATAATAAAAGAAATGATAGCTATCAACTTCAAGTAAGTATTGAGAAGAAAGGCAAATGAAAATGAGATAAAACTATATTTCCAAGATGACAAGATTATAAGATTCGAACGCTCTCCAAACCTCTAATATACAATAACTACGATGCTTGAAAAGCATATTATATCTGCTAAATACTTACTTTCTATCTGTAAACGATGGTTTGAGCTTTATTTTGAAGATCAATTAATCAATTAATCGATTAATCGACGATGGTCAACTAATCGATTAATAAATTAACTAATCGATATATGAATATATGCCTTACGTAATTAGTCATTATAAAAACTCCCATCTCGTCATCTTTAAGATATAATTCAAACGTCTTATGTTCATCCTTCTCTATGTCAATACCTTTTTGATTATTATCAGCAAGCTTATTGCTTCCTGACGATGTCAATTGGTCCATGTTGAAGGTTTAAACATGAAAAATTATCAGTTTGTCAATTCGACATTTTTCTTTTAAAAGAATTTTTCTTTTTTTACGCATGTTTGGATTCTTCGTCGGGCTGCACTCTCCGACTGGCTATTTCCTCTCCAGGAGTTTGTATTACCCGCGTAAATAAGTGGATGCGGTAAATTGGTATGGATTATTGTTCAGCGATGCATGACAAATAAAGTTCGTGTTTGAAATATCGATAAAAGGCACTTGGATCATATCTTAAATAGAAACACATTAAAAAATTTTTTGATCGATCAAATATATACTTATTTGGGCAATGGACTAGAAAAACCCGTCTTTGACACTTTTTTATCAATTTCGAGATTTTTGATTCAAATTAAAGTTCCGGTTTAGTCTATATGTATTTCGCTTTTTACCCTACGTTAATATAATAATTTATCAAGATATTTTAACTTGAACGTAAACTAATTGTGTTCTAAAAAATAGATTTACAACTAAAGATTGACGACTCAATTAAATGGAGTGTTTCATAATCACATGACATTGTTTATTCAGTAATTGATATCTATTATTCTCGCTCGGATTTCATATTAAACACTCTCTTTATTAGAGATTATGAAGATACAAAATGGGAGTAGTGCTGCACGTCATCACTTTTCTCTTTTACTATTACATACTGTGCTCATAACAACTCATAACAACCTAAGTATACAGTGCTCATAAATAACTCTATGTACGTGATATGTCACGTGACGAAGCATAATAGAGGATGCCAACACTAAGGTATGGCGCATTTTTTTTTTTTTTCAATAGCGAGTCCAAGCCCACGCTTATGGTGCGGCACATTCAACTCATTACAACATCAATTTTTATAACAGCGAGTTTGAGCCCACGCTATAGTGCGGCGCATTCAACTCAATTCGCATGACAACATCAACGAGTTCGAGCCCACGCTATGGTGCGGCGCATTCAACTCGTTACACATGACAACAGGCAGGGCGCTAGGTGCTAGGTGCAATGAATGAGAGAGGGCGGGAGGGATGGGAGCCAGATCATAATCGGGCACCGAAGAGAACAAGTGACAAGACAAGCGAAGAAAGAAAGCACTGAGATTCACCATTTACTCCCACATGTATCTTTATAATCTCCGCATATCTATAATCTATCACATGCATCTATAATCTCCATTGCATACAATCATATGCTATTACCTTTTTCATATAAGCCTCAATTTCATATAAGCCACAAATCAGGTTATCCTCGCGATAATAACCCTAGCGTGACTTCGTCAACGCATAGGGCTAAAAATAAACAAAAAATTCAGGGTAAAATTTAGGTTTCACAGACAAATAATCGCCATTTTCTCAAAATGGAAAACCCGGGTTTTCCTAGTCCATTGCCCATTTGATCGATCAGTATTATCGATCATTGATTGACCTATTGATCGAGCACCAATTAATGGGCTCGAGCAACATTGATCTAAGTCGATCAATGATCGAGTATCATATTATCAAGCCAATTCATTATGTTAGAGTGTAGTACATATCAGATATTTAACTAATCGATTAGTCGATTAATCAACTAATCGATTAATCAGTTAACTGATTAATCGATTAATCGATTAATCGACTAATCGATTAATCGATTAATTGATTAGTTAAACGTAATCAACTATTAATCGATTTTCTAAAAATTATCAACTAACTAATCGATTATGATTTTTTGCTCGATTCATAACACTAGGTCAAATGCGCTTATAATTAAATAAATAAGGTAAGGGACACGCAGCTGTCAAAGAAAGAAAATTTAGATGGTGGAAATTATCCAACAATCTTATCATTTTCATCGACAAACATTTTGTTTTAAACTATCTTAACGCTGGTTATCAAAACTTTATAACTACTAGGATAAATAGAGTTAATTTAAGTGGAAAATTACAGCTAAATAATTACAGATAAGGGCACAAAATGAAAATAATTACCGGCAGAGGCTCGATATTTGAAAATTATTGCCCAAATCCGACAAAGCTGATCTAAACACAACAATAATTGCCTTTCGTGATTAAATAGATATTTAAAAAATAATCGTTATATCAAATTGGCACACAAATTTATTATAATGTTTACTACGTGCTTTAAATGCTCCATATAAGTTAGGCAAGTTGGTCATGAGGAATCAATTTTATTACATGAATGTAACTATCTTTGCACTTGTTAGCTGAAAGGCATTAACTACTAGGTTGGCATGCCACAATGTCCAATTAATTTTAATTTTTTTTGGACATATTTCCAATTTCAATTGGACATATGTCCAAAAAAGATTGAAATCAATTGGACATTGTGACATGCCATCCCTGATTAACTAACTTCATTCGTGGGACAACTTGTTTTGTTAGTTAGTTTAAATTTGTCCAAGGCCGAACGAACATTTTGTAGAAGTGATTTTGCATTTAACATCATGTTGGATTTTTAGTTATATTAAGAGACAATTCTACAGCGCAAATAATAATAGATTTGTGGTTCGAATGGACCAAAGGATGCTTTTTATGCATATTTGAATTTACATTCAATTTACCAATTGATTATCATCATTACATTTCTTACGTGCTTAACAATTAACTATATATTATATTATGAGTTACATTTGAGTCATTGAACCATAATATTTTTCAAATATCGGGCCTCTATTGGTAACTGTTTTCATTTTGGGCCCTTATGTAATTATTTTCAATTTTGGATCTTTAGATGTAATTTCTCCTTATTTTAAACAGTCTCATACTTTTTGTTATGGCTTTCGTTATTGACATTAATACTTTACTATTATCATGATTTTTTTTTGTTCGTATTAATAGTTTCGAGCAAATAAACATTAGAAGATTTGACAATATATTATATTATCTTGATATCTATAGAAATTGATAAATACATAAATAAGCAATAAAGTAACTAGGTTGATGTTCCTTATTATTTTTATTATATTTGCAAAATTTTTGATTGCATTTAATAAATCATTTAGATCGATAAAAGTCATTTAGATATGATTAAGATCCTCATTTTGATTATCGTAGCAATTGAGTATTGACAATATAGAGCGATACTTGAGCAAATATCATTAATATCACTATTTGTACTACCAATTTTTTATGGAGAGATGCATGTGGAACATTTGCCATTTTTTATAAATTAATTGGGTTATATAAAAGTATAAATAATATATATTAAAAAAGGGTGATAAAAATATATATGTAATTATATTGATTTTGTAACAATAAGGAAGTGACTATAGAAGGGACAGTAGTTAATTACTTTTATAAAACTATCTCTTCCATTTAATAATATTAATAAAATAATGAAGTACGTCAAGAGTTTATAGATTTTTCATTAGTAATTGGTTTAAAATTATCTTGGTTATAAAGTGTAATAGCTTCTCTCGCGCCATCCCAAGAATTCCTCCCTAGCAGTCGATACTATAAAAATATAAGAATATATTTAATATTCAAGTAAAATAAATAATTTTCATATTGAATTGTAATAAAAATTTACGCACATGAATAGGAGTAAACGTGCCGAACATAATTAATTTCCAAAATCTAAAACCGAACTTTTTAATTATCTCATAAAAATAAGGATAACATCCAATTTCTTTGCTTAAAGTTTCCATATATAATACATAATTTATTCGAAGAGCATTACGAGCGGATCTACAGTACTTTTTACGAATACTTTCATAAGAATTACGTATAGATTTCTCCATTTCGGATTGAGATGGGAGTGGTTTGATAAATCCTTTAATATGACTTATTACATAACGTGCTTGCATCTCACTGTTTTTAGAAAAAATTTAATAAATAATAGCAGTATTGTATAAATAATTCAATGATCATAAATTATAAACTCACCTAACTGGCCAGATTGCACCGGCTCCTACTGTAAATCCAATAAAAGCGATATTTGGATACTTCGGAGGAAATAACAATTTATACAACCAGTTTAACCTATAAAAATCTTTTCCGAATTCTTGTTCAACTTCACACCCACCGGTAAAAATGTGTTCTTCTAAAAATGAATTATCGATATTATATCCAGTGGAATAAATAACAACATCTATATCCTCCAAGACAGTCCCATCAACAAATTCAATTTGTTTATTTTCTGATTTCAATTCTTTAATGTTCGGTTTCACAATAACTTTACCAGCTGTGAGACACTGAAAGATTTCAAAATTTACAATAGGATATGATGCAATTAAGGGATCAGTGGGCTTTAGGTGAGAAGGGTATGGAAAAGATTTCATAATATTATTTTCTAATCTTCTTCCTCTAATAGAAGGTGGAATCATATGCGCTGAGAAACGAGATGTATGGTCAAGAACTTTATCATTTATAAAGCGTGGTGTTATCCATGGAAGTTTTCCTGTAGAAAAAATAATTTAAAAAATTATAATTGCAGAGATCTAAATATAAATATAAAATTTACCTTTACGAACGCTTAAATAGACTTGTGATGCGGCGTGAGTTAATTCAACCGCGATGTCCAATGCGCTAAATTAATTTGTTAATAAGGTTTTTGATATAAATCTAATCATATATAATAATTTACATCATATTCATACCTGCTTCCGCAACCAACAACCAAAACACGTTTGTTTTTAAAATCTACAGCCCTAAATATATATAATTTAATATCAGATATATCTATTAGTAATGATTATCATAATGTATACATATTTTAAATAAGTAAATTAGACAAATAAATTTACCGTTTATACTTGTGAGAATGCATTTGTTCACCTTTAAATAAATTCATCCCTTTATATTCCGGCCATCTAGGTTTACGAATGAGGCCTGAACAAACTATCACGAAATCAAAAATCTCTTCTTTTTCTTCACGCTCACATTGAATAATATATTTAACCTTCCAGCGTTTATCAGGAAGAATTGATACCTTTAAAACGGTAGTATTAAATTTAATGTGAGGCAGAAGATTAAAATTTTCAGCGTACATATCAATGTATCTGTTTCAACAAATATGTATATAAGAAATTGGCATGAAACAATCAATAAATTAAATAAAATAACTAAACCGAGATTACTTTTCTATTTGTGAATGATTCAAATAAGTTGGCCAGTCTGCGGGAATTGGAAAATCTGAAAACGTCGACTATTTAAACAATGTCACTTACAAAATTCAATTCGATTCACCTAAGAATTCAAACAATAAAAAAAAAAAAAACAAAAAACCAACCATTTCCTTTGATGTATTTGTTAAAACACTTTTATAAACTGGAGAATGAGGTTCTTCAGATTGCCATACCCCACCGACAGAAGAATTTTGTTCAAAGCAAATTGGAATCAAATCATTGTCTAGACATTGTTTTATAGTTGTTAGGCCCGAAATCCCTGTTATAAAGTTTTATTAATTCGTTTGTTTCAAGAATACAAAATTTCTCCATATTCAAATCTGCCTTTAATTTGTACGTAAAAATATCTTACCTGCACCTATAATTGCAATATGTTTATGCATAATTTTTTTTTATACTTGAGTACTGTCAAGAGAAAATGGGACTTTGGGCTTCCATTTTTATAACATACCAGAAAAACCCTCGGAAAATTTGATAGACGAGATCTATTACATGAATGACGCCAAGGAAAAAGGTACTCTAATTCAGTGATGTACGTGGGCAATTGCGGACAGTGATTTACAATTTGGATAATTTTGGACAATTAAATGAAGTAAAATTACTTAAAATTTTATTAAGGACAATCATGGACATCTGGACATTTTGGATATGGATAGGGCCAAAAAAAGGCTTTGGTCAGTCAAAACGTACATCACTGCTCTAATCACATAAAATTTATATGATTCGAGTGTCTTTTCCTTTGGAATCACTCATATGATAAGGATATAAATAGTGATAGGCAACGCGCGGGGTTTTTTAATACGAGATTATCTTGTCTGCATTAACTTATCATCTGGCCTGCATTAACATAAAATCTGGCCTGCATTAACATAAATGGGCCAATTCCAAATTAGTTATTGATAGCGTTGGGAGACAGATGAAATTTTGACCACAATTCCGCAATCTTCCGAACATAATAAAAATTTGAAAACAATTTGATTGATTATCTATCCCGCGAATCACGCGCGTGATGGCATTCCCGCACGGGATTTTTGAGAAATCCACGATTTGCCCATCTCTAGATATAAAACATGTGAGATAAACGATAGAATCCAACACGTAAAAAGAAGGAAAGATCAACGCAATAATGTTTAAACTTAATTTTCGGTTTGGTATTATTGCACCAATAAATAACCCGATTTATGAAATCTATGGTTCATTATAGATGCTCATTATAATGAGCATCGATCCTCAAGATCTAATTTATAAATGAAATCCATGTTCATAATACAACATGAATGATATTAAATTGAATTTATTCCACGGGATACTAGCCGGAGTTAGTTATAAGTTTTAAAATTGATGGAATACAAGAGATCCGGGTCTTGCATACGCAATTTACATTACTATGTAACGACTGTGTGTTTTCCTAGGTTATTCACATCGACCTATATGAAAATCACATGTTTTCATATTGATCGACGTAGAGGCCAGAATTTAAAATAGGAAAAAAACGCAATTTAGCTAATATAACTGTATAGGTAGAAAACATTATAATTTACTAAATAGTAAAGCTCTTTTTGACGCGCTTTTTACTTATTTGCGTGGGTGATACAAACCAAAAAGGGAAACCGATTTTGTAAGTGTGTGAGATAAAAAATTTAGGGTTAGAACCTTAACGTTTGAGGCTATAGAACCGATTAACACTTATTATATATTAAAATTTCATTCCCGGCATGTTTAATTAGTGTACCAAGGTCAATTTAAACACTAGTTTCTGTATTTTCGCTTTTCTCTCCTTTCGTACGTGTTCGGATTCTATGTCGGGCTGATCCGGAATAATCAAATTTGCACTCTCCGAAATAATCAAATTTGCACTCTCCGATTGGCTATTCCTCTTCAAGGGTTTGCGCAAATAAGTGGATGCGTGGATTGACGAGTACGAGGTTAAACGGATTAGTATTCAAAAATATATCAACCTGCTTTTTATATAACAATAATACATTTATATTACAAAAAAAACATGCATATAACCGCATAGCATCTGTTTTATTCAAATACATAAAATATTTTTATTCTTGTTTGATCATCTATCACGAACACTTTCTTATTCATTTAATGATAATCTTCAGGTGATTGTTCCCATCATACAGTAAGTTACTCGTCTAATTATTAATGCAAACGCATTGTTTGTTAAATTTTAATGATATATATGTAATTTATATGAGCTTCCTTATTTTTTCGGTTATGTTTCTTTTTGAATGTCTAAATGTCCAATTTAATGATTATATTGACCCATAAATGCTTCACTTGTTTTTTTTTTTTTTTGAGTGCTCTGTCTGCTTGTACCCGATTTAACTCTGGAACCGTCTGCTATTTCAATAACAGTCTGTTAAATTACTAAATTCAATTGTTTTAAAACATTTAGATACTTATCTAACCAAAAACATGTGACGAACCAAAGCTTTAGAGCCGCTTTAAGGAACAAGATTGATTCAACAAATTCAAACAAATTCAGAATTAAGGCTTGTTCTTTTTTTCAGTAGTGGTGAGGTCCACAGAAGCAAATAGACATTCGGATGGTACCGACTTTGCTGAAATCTATAGATTTGCTTAAATATGTTTATAATATAATTAATATATTTTTAAAATATTATAAAAATAAAATATAACAAAAATATTGCAAAAATATATTAAATATATTATAAAAATATTGTAAAAATATTTTTAAAATATATTAAGAATATTATTAAAAAAATTTGTTAAACATATAATAAATTTATTTATATTTTTTGATAATACAAAATAATATAATATTTAAATAAATAAAAGCAATAATAAATTTATTATAATCAATAATTGTTATTTATTATACGATTTATTTATTAATATAAAATCATATTTCATATAAAAAATTAAATTAAGGTTTTTTAAAATCGTTTATAACTATTATTTTACGACAGGGTGAAACCTGAATTGTGAAATAGTGAAACCTGCTATGATCATCACGTGAGGATGAAATCCGCTTTTATATAATAAAAAACATAATAAAACGCGGATTTCACCCTAACCCAATCTACAAAGCGGATTTCACTATTTCGCAACTCAGGTTTCACCCTGTTCTATTATTTTTATGAACTTCCTTATTTACACTAGTGTATGAAACACTAGGGTGTTCAATCGACTAATTAATCAAAACAGATCACTAATTTCGGATTTTCTAATGGGATTCGAAGATTATTTTTGATTATACTTCCTCTACGAAGAAAATATGGAAAATAGAGGACTAGCTAGCATTTTCTTAGCAATGTACTTTGAATTTTTGATTTTATATATAAACGATCATCGTTTATCATATAAAAATTGATAAAAATCGAAAATTCAAAGTACTTTTTCTCAACAATAGCCTAATTAATCTTGAGCGATTTTTTTTTTATCAGAAAGTTCTCGCCATTCTCTTTCATGTAATAGAGCCCTTTTTTATTAATTTTATAAATAAATTGTAAAAAAATTTCTTGCAAATTTCAAAAAATATTTCAAAAGATATTATTAAGAAGTCTCTTATAAGAAAGAAAATGGCGAGAACTTTCGAATAAAATAAAAGTAGCTCATGAATGACTAGACATTGCTAAGAAAATGTGAGCTAATCCTCTATATTTCATATTTTCATACATAGAGGAAGTATAATCAAAAATAATCTTCGAATCCCATTAGAAAATCCGAAATTAGTGATTTACATTATGTATCCTAGGACCCCGAACAATATATATAAAGGTTACATTAGCTTTAATATAAAAATTTTATAAATTTTATCCATTTTATTTTAAGTTATATTAACCAAATTTTACATATAAGCTTTAATAATTAGATAATTTTAACCAAAATTTAAATATAACATATATAAAATTGCTATCTATAAATTAAATTTTTTAAATTTTAAAATCATTAAAAAATTATTAAAAAACAAAATATATTAATATTTCTAAAGCAAATACACAATTATTTCTTTATTCTATTAATAAAATTGCTAAAAAATTTATAAAATTTCTTGCAATCTTTGCTTCATATTAGGAGTATTAAAATAATTGAACAATTCATATATTGAATCATTAACAGTTAATAACTCTAATTTTTCATCAAGAGATACAAAATTACCTTTTCCAAAGTAATAGAGAAAAGAAGAAGGTGAAATATGAGTAAAAATTGTATAACCATTATCATAAATTGAAGAAAATAAATTGTAACGAAGTTGAAAAAAAACTTTCACTGAAATATATGAAAGTTCATCAATATTTGTATGTGATTCAATAAAAGAGTTATAGTTTGAATTTTTATAATAAAGTGCAAGAATTTGAAAGAAAAAAATAGTATCATTAATTTGTCCAATTCCAAATCCTTCTTGTGTAACTGGATGTACTGAACTCACATTTGCCGTTGAAATTTCTGCCAACCCTATAATATAAAATATAAATATAAAAATTAGAAATCCCGATATTTGAACTTTTAAATTGTCCAATAAACCAAAACACACAATTATAATATATAATCACTATATATTTGAGTAGCCAAAAGTAGAAACAAGGAAATTTTTTAGCAGACTTTGATAATAGTGTCATCGCATTTCTTATATGTACTTCCATTAGTAAACGGTTTATTCCAACCATTAGGATTATATTTACTAAGAATTTCGTCAGTGCCTTTAACATTTGCAACTAAGACAGCACTTGTTTGTTTATCGCATAAATCCAAAATGAAGTGGAAGTAAAACCATCTCTTGTACCACGAAAAAGTAATTTAAATCATATATATTATTTGCTGCAGCGTATGTATTATCTTTTTTATCAATCCATGAAGAAATCTCAGCTATGCGTGCTTCATTAATGATCGTTGAAAATGGTTTGGTCGTTCTGGGTGGTAATTTTGTGTTAAAATTACGCGTGATGGAAGAATTACTGACGATATCAATTTGTTTGGAAATAATGTTTTTTAATTATATGAACAACGGAATTATCAACTTTAGCTTATGCTTTTTTCCATCCATTAGGATTATATCCATCGAGAATTTCGTCAGTGCTTTTAACATTTGCAACTAAGACAACGTTTTTTGTTTATCGCATAAATTCCAAAATGAAGTGGAAGTAAAACCATCTCTTGTATCACGAAGTAATTTTAAATCGTATGGATTGTTTGCTGCAGTGTATGTATTATCTTTTTAATCAATCCATGAAGAAATTTCAGCCATGTGCACTTTATTAATGATCGTTGAAAATGGTTCGGTCGTTTTGGGTGGTAATTTTTGTGTTAAAATTACACATGGCGAAAGAATTACTGATGATATCGGTTTGTTTGGAAATAAAATTTTTAAATTATATGCACAAAGGAATTATCATCTTTAGCTTATGCCTTCTTCCATCCATTAGAATTATATCCACCAAGAATTTCGCCAGTGCCTTTAACGTTTGCAATTAAGACAACATTCGTTTGTTTATCACATAAATTCCAAAATAAAGTGGAAGTAAAACCATCACTTGAACCACGAAGAAGTAATTTAAAATCGTATAGATTAGAGGTTGTACCCGAAATAAATTTCAAATTCCGGATAACCCGCCCGTTTACCAGACTATTACCGGGTCACAAACCGGATTGTTTTAAAAAATTCGGGTTACCCGGTTGATCCGGTTTGTTTGATTGGCTAATGCAAAATTGAGGTAGCTCTTAAGGGTATGTAATTTTTTTAGAGGTTGCACCCGTTAAAAAATTTAAGCTCCAGGTTACTCACCGTTTACAACATTATAAACTGGGTCATCTTAATAATCAGGGTAAACCGT
Source organism: Gigaspora rosea (assembly GCA_003550325.1). Lineage (NCBI taxonomy): Eukaryota > Fungi > Glomeromycota > Glomeromycetes > Diversisporales > Gigasporaceae > Gigaspora > Gigaspora rosea. The sequence goes on along the minus strand of QKWP01001697.1, from coordinate 29,281 downwards.
TTTTTTGATTGATTGATGCAAAATCATAAATTCTCTTATATGCATTTTTTTAAAAAACTACGTATAATGATAATGGTAACTGATAAATTTATTAATTTTTATGTCAGGTGCCCCGAGAATCATGATAATAGCTGTAACATAATCAGTTTA
>QKWP01001697.1:3254-23995 GCA_003550325.1 Gigaspora rosea | reverse complement strand
ATCTTTCAAGTGGTGAAATTTTACGGGTTTGAAAAGCGTCAATTAATTCACCTATATAATAAAATTATTTTTTAGTTAATTTAAAAAACAATTAATCAGTTATTTTAAAATTTATTTTAGCTGACCAAGAACAAATAAAAAAAACGAATAGCCCATGTCTTTCGGTATCAACTTGTTTGTCCTTATCGATAACTTGACTAAGAAGTAAGGAACAAAAAAGTCAATAAGCAGCTCCGTCATTCTGACAATCAATGTTTCAACATCTTTCTTATATAAAACACTTTCTGGGTTCTTTCTTAATTCTAGAATTTGATCGTATCTTGCTGAATATTTTCCGAGTGATAATAAGCGGGCACCAGAAAAAAGTGCATTGCGACAATCTTTTTTCCATGTAAGGGATCAGTGATTCGAATGATAGGGCCAATATTAGGATAAATAGGACAGCTAAAGTTAATATCTAAAAAATAAATTAGATCAAGCTTAATTAGATTATAAATTAAAGTGCGTAAGATAAAAATTTAAAAAAATTTAGAGTTAGGGCCTTAATGTTATTAGATTAACTTTATATAAATTATATTTAATTTACCATAAAGCCTATCTTTAAAAATTAATCTTTCTGATGTGTCTATTTGCATAAGCTGGTTTTGAGCATTGAATTCGGCTGAGGCTCCATCAGCACCAAATCCAAGGATTTTAAGTTGAAGTTGAGCTGTCATATCAAGTAATTTTTTGTGAAGTTGAAAAATACTTATTGCCATTTCCTTTCCTTGGTTTGCGATCAATGCAATAACACATGGTGGAAATTTTGGAAGGGGAATCTATAATAATTAATAAGTATATAATAATTTTACTTGTTTTTTTTTATAACGGATTAAAACAAGCTTAGATTAAAATGAAATATATATAGTATAAAAAATTGGCAAGCAACCGAAAAAATAAAAATTTTTAGTGCACCTTTTAGAGTTAGAAGTAACCCATTATGATTGTAACAATAATTACTGTATTTATATATTTACCTGTAATAAGCAAACACGAACTTGTGAAGCAATAGCATTATGAGATTTGATAATGTCTACGATTTGGTGTACATCTTCATATGTAGAAACCTTCGTTGATTCTGTTGAGAGTACTGAACCAACAATACAACCAAAAATAGAAGAATATTCAAGTCTTTCCTTAATTTTTGTATTGTCAGACATTGCGATAATTGGACCAGCATATTTGATTGTATCTACAAGTCTTTTAACTCATGCTATATTTTCAAAACATAGCTCAGGATTATGATGAGCATAAGTTGAGCATGCACGATATAATCTTAAAAAAAATTATATTTATATATTGTTAAAAAATAAAATAAAATTAATAAACAGTAACAAGTCATATATACAGTACCTAATATTTTGAATAGCATGCTTAGCTAAATTTTGCTGAAAAACATTATATGCTTGTGGACTAAGGCTTGCAAGTATAACTATAAATTCAGAGAACTGATCTGAATACTTAAGATTTTGAAGACCCTTATTACGTTGTTCTCGATCTGCGATTTGAACCATTATATTACATAAGCCTTCAAATACTTTTCTATTACTAAAACCACCATTTCTACCTATTTCTGCAAACTTTATCCAAAAAGAGTTTTCATTATTTTTATTGTTATTATTTGCTAAATATAAAAGATCACCAACATCTTGATTGTAGATATATTTAGCAATTGGATTGCTTCGAAGTTGAATCTTCGGCATAAATTTTTTTTAGAATTTGGTATGTCTTGTTTCGATACAGCATTCTATATATATAGTTTTATGTTATAAATTATTACTTAAGTTTTCATTAATTATTAAAATTCATATACTTTAAAAATTTGATCATCTTGAATTTCTTTACAATAATCACATAATCGGGAGGAATTAGTAGTATATTGCTCACATAAAACAGACGTACTACTAAACCTTCAATTTTCCACTTAGATTAACGAATTATCTCACTATCCAATAATTGTAATTCATTTTCAGAAAGTAGTTTATATTTTACAGCTTTGTCTGACGAAAATTTTTCTGGAAAAAGTTCTCGGGCAATAACCTCTCTTCTGGGTGCACTGCCATGAGTAGTATGAGTAAACACTCGGTTAATATAAGCTTTTTAAATTGGTCTATCTAATCCAGTACAAGTATATCATTTTGTAATAGGTTGATTATCTTTGAAAGCTGGTGGAAAAAAGTTTAAAATTGAAATAACACCGTTTTGAAGCTTGCAACCATTACCATCTATATGACTTTTAAAATAAGCTTCATCATAAGCTCGTTTAAGTTTAATAACTTTTCCACATTTACAAGTTGCTTGCAAACCACAGTCAGATATATGGACTATCATAGGATTTTTTAATAAGCGTTCCTTTGTATATTTTACCATTTTTGAAATTTTAGAAACACGTACTACACGTAGATACTATTTTATTAGCTAATTTAACCAAATTCTAAATGTAACCTTACACAACTTTTAAAATAATTATCCGTTTTTAATAATATTACATTAATAGTTATTATCCAGTTTTAAATGTAACCTTTAAAGCAATAACCGGTTTTCAAATGTAACATTTGTGTAAAAAAGTAATGTTTTTAACCAAAATTTCAATGTAACCTATATATATATTGTTTGGGGTCCTTGTACCCTGACTATGTTTTGATTAATTAGTCGATTGAAACACGGGTATTAATCAATTTGCAACATATAAATTTTAACCAAATATTAAACCCGATTTAAGGTTAGGTAAGGGCTAGCTTTGGGATGAAAGGGTTATAGTTTATGCTAAAATTTTGCAAGGAACATTGTTTGTTAGAACCTCAAAGGCTAATTTATAATCGGGTTTTGAGAATATACCCGTGTTTCATACACTAGTATACAAATAGAAATTCTCTATTTTTTATTAGTAAAAATATTCATTGACCAACTTTATATATAATTTGTCTTCGTTAATTTTGATTATAACTTTAGTATATAAACATTTATTATTAAATTTGTAATTTTTCTTTCAAAAATTTTTATTATGTTAAAAATATGACATTATTAAGATAACATAAACAAAGCTAAATTTTAAATGTATTTAAGCAATTCATAAGTTTCTGTAAAGGACGTGGCTGTGTTGAAAGTAGGGGTCTTAATGGGTCGGGTTGGGTCGGGTTTGGGACTGACCCGGGTCAGACCCACTTGGATCAAAACCCGACCCGGGTCTGACCCGCCTCATGTCAAACCCGACCCGGGTCTGACCCGCCTCATGCCAAACTCGACCCGGGTCTGACCCGCCTCATGTCAAACCCAACCCGGGTCTGACCCAACCCAGCCCAACCCGGGTTGAACCCGGGTTAATGATGGGTGACCAACGATTGCTTATTATATTACTACCTAAAACCTATCTAAGGCCGTTTAAAGTTATTAACATCACCCCTCCACCTTCCCTTTGATGTCCCCCGGATAACTTTTTATCCGAAAGTTGTAACCTTTAACATAATCTAATAACCGGTTTTATATCCTATTCAAATAAAAGGATAACGGTTATATCCGGATAAGATATTTATATTAAAATGCATCAATCAAATAAAGTAACTCTATATTGATCAACATAAAAAAATGATTTATGCATGAAGTATGTACTTTGTACATTCTATTCTAAAACTTACGTATTCGTCAGGTGTCATTAGTGGCCAGACAAAGCGTATTTCGGAAATAAATAAAAGTTTAAAAAATTTTATTTGTGTACCAAAATTTTGAAATCGAAAATGAAATGGGAGTGCTTAGAGACTCCCATTTGACAAGATAAGTAAAATTTTTTTATTATGCAGATCAACAAACTATTTAATAATAATAGAACGATATTAGAAGCAGTATCGATTAACAATAAAATAATTTATAATAATGAAGGTCATATAAATAAGTGTATTCGAATTTTAATTAAAAAATAAATAAGATTTGATTTGTACATCTCTTATTTGATAATAAATACGTCTTCTTGTTTTATCAAAATAAGATTTACACAAGAAAACCCCCTAGATCACTTTGGCTGGATGAAATGTAAGGAATAATGAACAAGAAAAAAGACATTGTGTGGAGGTTGCAGAATAATGCACTCCCGTTAGGGTACCGTTTTATGCATACATAGATGGGAGTTGTCTTAATTGTCCAGAAGAAAAGCAAGCACCTCAGCATTTTGCGATAGAATGCAGTTAATTTGGAAAATAGGCTATATGTTTCTAAAGAACTCCGTAACAGATCCAAGGCCACAAGAAATGAGGGATATCTTTACAGCTAGCAATATTCAAGATGATAGAAAAAGGAGGGTAGCATTATGGTTGCATATCAATATATCCAAGCTCGATGGGGTAACAATATTATAATGGAAGAAACTGTTAAAATAGTGCTAAAGCCAGATTACAAAAGAGTTTCAAGGTACTCATAATAGCAAGCCGAAGGAAAAGTTAGTTCAATTCTTGAACTTTTAAAATTTCTTTTAAGTTGTAGATAGGTAGTTTGTTAGTTATAATAATTATAATATGTATTTTTAAATTCTAAATAAAATACACCAATTCGCATTAAAAAAAAAAAAAATAAATAAATAAGATTTACGAATTTTAATTCTGAAACCCCTTATTATTATAATGTTCCGCGTCATTCTGAATTTATGTTGATTCTCAATTGGCGAATTGACGATCGAGAAAATCGAGAAAGAACACGTTTCAATTCAGAATTGAGAAATGACTTGGAACAATAATAGTATAGAATAATCCTTTTATCACGCAGCGTTCAACTTGCGCTTTTCTTATTGTATTCCGTACTGGTATGTAATAGAAAAATAAAATAAGTCTTACTCTACAGTATGTATTCATATATATAATATAATAATTGTAATTATAATACTTACAAAAAAACTGAAAGCCAGTATAAGTTTAGTGTAAGGCCGTTTGAAGTTGATTCTTCGGTTAACATCACTTTTCCAGGACTCTCGGGAGGGGGGAGGGGGGTAAAATGAAACGAACATATGAAACGAACATTGATTGGCTGTTCATTTTCGGGGGGAGACTTCAGCTGGGGGGTGATGTTAACCGAAAAATTAACTTCAAACGGCCTTAATTAATTAATTATATAATGTATCATCAGAGAAAAAGAACTTCGTACGTACGTACAATTTTTACAGCCAAAATTCTCGTGATCTAGTGATCGGATCTAAAAAATATGTATGCGATCACAGATCGGAATTTTGGGTTCCCAAGTTCCTATTGGTCGAGCAAATTTTGTCCCTCATTGAATGAAATAAATCACTACTCGGATGGCTTAAAAATTAATGTAAAAAAGTATCAATTCGAATAATTGGTTTGTAATTTTTATTTCCGAAAAAGTTAAATGTTTATTCAAACATTTCTTACTCATTAGTTCTCTAGCTCTTCAAAATCGAATAAACACTTCGGAAGCTCTATCTTCAGCAGTTTTTCTTGAATCGTTTCATTGCAAACTTAAATAAACATATATGAGAGGCAGTCAAGTAGGAGCTAAAATTTGTTCTTATTTATTTATTTTTTATTAATTTTATGTTTTTTTTAAATTATGTTTTATTTTTTTTATTTCGTTTTTATTTTATTGTATTTTACTTTATTTTAAATTATTTTTTTATTTTAAATTATTGTTTATTTTTATTTGCCGTATAACCGCGAAATAACAACAGAGAATTATTTCGAATTTCGGCCTGAATTAATCTTAATTTAGGGTATTTTTATTTTTTTTAATTTTTACTTTTTTTATACGTTAACTGAAAAAATAGCTTCAAATGGCCTTAGATAGGTTTAGGTAGTAATATATAAGCAAAATTGCCTTCCTACATTTTTAATTAACACACCAAGGTAGGTTTAGACTGTCGTTTTTTGTATTTTTCAAGGTTTTCGTTCCTCATTCTTGTTTGCTTCGCCGAAGAACATCAAATTCCTAATTTGATTGGTCAGGTTCACGTGATTCTGCTCCGCTTTAGACGTCCCACATATAGAGCTATGTACATACGCCAGCCACTTTATAAATACTTAATATATACTAGTAATATCTCATGCACGAAGTAATAAATCGAATTTATATATTGAATTTGATTTCTAAATAATGATATATTTTATTTGTTTTATTTTTTTTTCATATGTTCATTTTAACGGGAGGGCCGGGGGGCCGTTGGGAGGGATGATGTTAACCGATAAATTAACTTCAAACGGCCTAACTGATTTATATCGACCTATTAAATAAATATGGTAAACGAAATATTAAAATTGTGTTCTTATTTAAAATACATTAAATTTATGATGTAGACAACCGGGTAAATAATATGCAAATTAAAATATTTATTATAATTGTATTTTACCCTATATTATCCTATATCATATCTTAAGTTAACCGGATACCTCAATAATTTATCTGTTTATCAATTTTATAATTCGGGTATGCGGATAGCCTAAAAGTTAACCGGTCATTGGTTTCATCCATCATTAACCCGGGTCTGACCCGACCCGGGTTTTTTCTGACCCGGGTCTGACCCGACCCGGATTTTTTCTGACCCGGGTCTGACCCGACCCGGGTTTGATCTGACCCAACCCGACCCGGGTTGGGTCTGACCCGGGTCGGGTTGGGTCAGACCCGACCCAGCTAAGACCCCTAGTTGAAAGGTACTTTATAATTGTCCATATGACCCGTTGACCCGGGTCATAAGTATCTGTCCCATCCGGGTCACTATTTTCTGACCCGGGTAAAGCTCTAGATCGACGTAAGCTTTAAAGTTATCGAAAATACTTTATTACAGTAGGTTCTGGAACTTTAAACCTATCGTGTGCGAAGAAATACTAATTAGGTTCAGAAGCTTTGTAGCTTGCAAGACAAAATCCTTTATTGGTTCAAAGCTTTAAAATTGGTTTGTGTGGGTTAGATACTTTATTAGGTTCGGAAGCTTAAATTATCGTTTGCAAACGAAATATTAATTATGTTTGGAACTCTAAATGCGAGCAAAAAAATACTTCATTAGATTCGAGCTTTAAAGTTGTTGTGTGAGGTTAAATACTTAATTAGTGTTTCGCCAAAAGATGAGTGTATTCATATAGTAAAATTTGGGGCAAATTTAATATAAGTATCATAATATAGCAGGAATCTGACATCGCCCTATAGTAAAATTATTTTTTTTTTATTAAGTTAACTTCTCTTTAGCTTCTAATTAAAGTTGTAGAGCTGGGTTTTATGGATTTAATAATAAAATTTTATTAAAATCGGCCTAGTAATTCTAGAGATATCTTAATTTTTCTCTTTATAATCTTATAAAATTTCTTTAAAATTTGTAAAGAAATTTTATAAGATTATAAAGAGAAAAGTTAAGATATCTCCAGAATTATTAGGCCGATTTTAATGAAAATTTACTATTATGTCTATAAAACCCAGCTCTACAACTTTAATTAGAAGCTAAAAAGAAGTTAACTTAATAAAAAAATAATTTTACTATAGGGCGATGTCAGATTCCTGCTGTATTATGATACTTATATACTATATGAATACACTCATCTTTTGGCGAAACACTAATTAATTAGGTTCGAGAGTTTTAAAATTGTTGCGTGCGGATTAAATAATTAAGAAACCTACCGTATAAGCGCGAAATAACGCTCGTGGACGTTATTTTGAGAATCGAGTTCTTCAAAAATAGCTTACATGATCTCGAATTAGCGCCCATGGGCATTCCGAATTAACGCGCCGCATCCTAATGTAGCATATAGTTATTGTAGGAAAAATGATAAACCGTCGGCCCTCCATAAGTGTATCCTCTATAATTGCACTTAACATGCACTTTCTTTTTATAAGTGCACATCGTTTGATCCGTCTAATGTAATTATGTAACTTCATATGTAGATTACTTTCCATAAGTGCCGAAGTGTACATTTTCACACCGTATTGGGTTCAAAAATCAACCTTATGTCGAATAACGCACATGGGCATATTCAAAATAACGCGCAGATGAGCGTTATTTCGCGCCTATAAAGTATATAGAAAATAATCTATTTCGGTTAGCGACACTATTTCTTTAATTTTTATTCTATTTGTGATCTCACAGGATCTGTTGACGGTGTTACGATCAATATAACCCTAGTGAAAATTGTCATTAGACTTTTTTGGACCAATATTACCGAACCGCTTTTGAATTTCCTTATTTGGGGATCACTAAAGCGGGGAAGCAAGTTACTTTTTTATAGTTAGGGTTAGAAGGTTATATAGATATCAAGAATGTAATTTACGCAGATCGTATATTGAATTTACCCTGCTTTTAGCGGAAACAAAAAAGGCTGAAAATACGAGAAACGAGTATCTAAACTTGTCTTGGAGTACTAATAAAAAATGACGGGAGAGCAATTTTACCTATAACCCTTGCCCTATCCCTGACCTCCGAACAACCCTAACCCTAATTTTAATTGCTTCGCTTAACATCCTTCCAATTAAGGAAATTTGAAAACGTGGGGTAGGTTTCCCCGTTCCCCTTCCCCGGTGCTGGTCACTACACCGACAATCATTTCACCGAAAGTTCACTTAGCCGACATCACATAGGGTTAAGGTTAGCGTTTTATTAGTTGCAGGTATGTATTTTTAGTAAATTGTCACTTGGTGTGATGTCGGCTAAGTGAGCTGTCGGTGAAAGAAATGACACGTATCCGGTTTCCCGATGGGGTTATTGATTCTAGATTTTATTGCGATTTGTAAAAGTATGCAAATTTTGCCGATCATAAAAAAAAGAAATCGATTATGATTGGTGATTTTTTAATAATTAATAATGAAAAACATAATTCACCGTAATGAAGATATACAATTCGTTAATGAAGGTCTTTACTAAAAGCAAAAGGCATTTTAAAACTAATAAAAAGCAAATCTATAAAATTCGATAAACATACAGTATTATGTATTTTATAAAGTCATCATAATATTTATGTCTAATCTGAAGTTTAAGAAAAATATAAAATATATAAAAAAATTAGAAATTGGAAATCGCTAATCATAGTCAAGTTCTTTTTTTTTGATCAGCAAAGTTTGCTGAATTTTGCAAACCGCAATAATTCCTAGAATTAGCTCTAAGTCCGATGGATCCACATTCATAGATCGGTGTACGATTAGTTCATTGATAATCACTTCAAGACACCATATTTACCAACAAGCTTATTTTACAGACGATTACAATATTTTGTAAATTTTGCAGATCAGAAAAGAATTTGTATGATTTTTAGGCGATTTCTAAGTGATTTCTGATTTCTTAGACAACTCCGATATGAAAACTTCATATCTCGATATCGGAGTTGTTTTATGGAATCAAAAATCACCTAGAAATCGCATAATTTACAGACAAGTTCATTTCGTAGACAGTCAATACTAATATAATTTACCGACAGCCCATGTCACAGACAAAATACCGTAAATGGCCGGATAAAAGATCCCCCCTAGATAGTAGACCCACTATGTACTATACCCGGGTGCAGATCGCAAGATCTTCTTTAATTAAATGTGGTTCTTTTTTAAAATTTAGATTGCATATTATAAGCACAAAGTGTATGTGCATAATAAATTTTTACACTATACGATTTAAACTTTCAGCCGCTACTATACCCTGGGTCTATTATAGGGTTCTAAAATTGGTGGAATGTAACAGACCCGGGTCTTGTATCCGGCCATTTACGGTAATTCTAGTCATTAGGGGTTTCAAAATTAAAAAAGAAAATCCTATTTTGTTTTTCCGATTTATAATTCAACATAGAAAAACGCTATTTATAGTGTTCGGATCTAGATAATCTGTTTATCTAAAGATAATTATCTGTTGAAAAACATCATTATCCGTTATCTATATCTGTTCATAATTCCATTATCCGGATAACTATCTAGATTATCTGTTAATCAATTTAACTATATATTAATATAGATGCGCGAACAACCCAGGTTTGCTCCTCCGGGTATTATAGAATTCTTGACAAATTTTGATTTTCCATATAAGTTCATACCAGAAACGGAGTGATATTGAATATTTCGCGTAGTGTATGGTTATAGTGCAAATTAAATGGCGTACGTACGCAAAATCTTGCACCTCATTGGGATAACTGTATATGACGAAGCAAGGGTATGGTACATATAGACACTTCGCATATTACATCTTGTAATTTACTTTCTTATGGTCGTCGCTTAAATTGCTGATCTTAATTGCCATTATACTATAGGGAATAAGATCCCGATTCTAAAGATCCGATTTTTATTTCTGTATTATTAACACAATGGTTAACAAGTTAGAACAACGCTTGATTATCTGATATCTACAATTATATTGAGCTAAACAATTAATTGAATGTTTCACGATTTTGAAACGTTGTATGGTGCAAGAGATCTAAAAAGCACAATTATACCTAATACATGCATTGGAATCCTAAATCATTAACAACAATAAAATGTGTATGTATGTAAATACTTTTATTGAGTCGATAGTTTAGGAAATATGAATTTTAATGCGCTACTTGATTATCTATCTGCTTGGCGAAATCTGTAACATATAATCAAGTTACACATTAAAATTATATAATCAAGTTACACATTAAAATTATATAATCAAGTTACACATTAAATTTTGATTATCGATTTCAATAAATGCATCCCATTTTTTTCCACTTCTTTTGCTTGCGGACGGGCCGAATTAAAATAGATCAGAACGAAGAAATTTACAATTTGTTAAAAATCGTTCAAAAAAAGGAAACAAAAGTTATAATGATAACAAAATACGTATCTTATATCAATTCTTTATCACTGACGCAAATTTGAGATGTTATCGATTCTCATGAGTAATTGATGCTAATACTATTCACATCCGTCTCCTGTATTTTGTGTCGCATAAAATTCTGTAGTTTATTTTCTCATAGTCATCGCTTAATTGCTGATATTATTCGCTGTTCCATTTTATATATAGAATAAGATCCCGATTCCGCTGTATTCTTGATTTTTGATCCACTTGACATTACCTAACAAGATAAGCAAGCGATTAGGTATAAATATTCTTACAGTCTGTAATTTGAAAATAGCGACGATTAAAAAAGTATAAATCATTTTCTCATCACATGAACAAAATGATCGGTAGGACACTTGTAACAGACGATATAATAAAAAAAAAAGAGATTCTTATCTTTTCTTACGTTATCAGGGTTAGGAAGGAAAATGTAAAAAAAATAAAATAGGAGAAATTAATCATCACCTAATACTGTTATTCTTACATTCATGTACGTACTGTACAGTACGTACATATGCGTCAAAGTTATGAGCTATGAGTATTCATTATTTATGAGTATATGCACATGTATCGCATAAAGGGTATATTGCATTCCACCGGTTCACTATATATATTAATACAGATAGTCTATAGATAATTATCCGAACTTAAAGTAACTATACAGATAAATTGTCTGTTGAACAAAATCATTATCTGTTATCTGTATTATCGATTCTGGTATGATTCCCCGAAAGGTAGTACCCGCCAGCTAGGGGTCTTAGCTGGGTCGGGTCAGACCCGGGTCAGAAAAAACCCGGGTCGGGTCAGACCCAGGTCAGAAAAAATCCGGGTCGGGTCAGACCTGGGTTAATGATGGGTGATGCATAGAGATGGGAAAAATGTGCATTTTATAATAAAATGCACATGAATACACATGATATTTGAAATGTCGCATGATAAAAAAAATTTTTTAATTTTTATATTTATATCTAAATAAAGACTACATATTGATTCTTAATCGAATTTTGCCTATACTATATATAAATAATCCTGATCAAAGGGTGTGGTGACTTAGGGAAGTTGGTAAGTTGTCACCCCCAAGTGGCAGGTCTAGAGTTCAAATCCCACTGGCGACGCTTTTGAAAAATAGACCTGTGTTCCGGTAACTGTGTCTTGTCGATCGGTTGGGTACACTACCTGTAGTCCTTGGTTACCATCTTGAATGGGAGCTTTCGGGCAAAATTGTGTCTCGTTACACAGACAAATCCAAGGAACCGAAGAGACAGAAACCCATTTGGCAAGTCCTGAGTGGAGAGGTAGCTAGACTTTCGACGGTACCGGGGAAAGGATCTTAGCGGTGACTGACCGGAAAACTGGACAGGCAAGAGCCCCTATGGCAAAGGGGGCCCACCAATCTGGCCGCCAGAAAAACCGGAGGAAAAGGTCATGTATTATAGAAGCATGAACCAAGGAAAGGGAGACCTTAGGCACCTAAAGCCTGGCAGACCAATCCTTCTGGGCCAACTGGATTGGTAGTCTGGGATAACTGGGGAAAAGGATCCAAAGAGTAACTGACCGGGTACTGGGGTCTAGTGAACTTCGCAAGGGCAGTAGTAGGTAATGGTAGCGGTTGCAGGGTAACCCCCTGACTGCAAATTGTTTGCCTCGGTGAATGCGTAAGTTACCGAAAGTGTAGGTGAATACCTGTGGGGGACAGGTATCACTCTACCAGGTTTACCACAGGGGTAAATGCCCTCCAATAGGTGTTTGGCTAAAGCCTCAGAGTACTTTCATAGCGAATTACTCGTGAAAGGATATATTGAGAGGAACATTGAATATGGGTAGAAGCCAAAGAGTTTAAATAGGCAATTCCCTAGCTGGGTTTCAGATATGGCATCTAGTGTAGAACCTTCGGGCGGACTACTTAAATTAGACAACCAAAAGTTGTATGTGTGGCTAGTTGTACTCTCTTTATACAAATGTAATATGTGGCACAGTCATATTGACCTGGCCAACCCGTTTGGATCAATAAAGTGCTAGAGTACCTAAGTAGTCACCTTAATATTAAAAAAATAATAATAATAATAATCCTGATTATCATGTGATTTACGATGTATTGTGTTATCTACATTATATAATCTGAAAGTTGCTAAAAATATTTAAAAAATTGGTATGCTAAAATCAAGATATACCATAGATAACTAAGGGTTGAAAACATTTAATCGCATAAAATTTTGCTTCTGCTTAGGTAGAATAATGTTAGTGTTAGGTTTGAATGTGTTTTTGTTTGATTTTGTTATATGACAAATATTAAACCATTAAACGAACGGATAGTTTTTTTTAGACAATTACAAATAAACTATAGTTGAAGTTAAAATAAGTAAAAATAAGGTAGCTACATCACTATGTCATGCAAAATAAACGTAATCTATGAATAATAATATATATTATCTATAGTATTAAAATTTTATTCATCTTTCACTTTTAACCAATTTTGTTGACTAATTTTCGATCGTATAATCTCTGTTGATCTTATTAAACTCCTAAAAAGAAAACAGATTATAACTTAGTACCAATCATTCACGTTTTGAACTCTAAAAAAGAAATATCAATTATGATGTAAAGAAAAGTTTTTTACAAGATTTTAATTTAATCTATTACTCACCAATTAATTTAAAAGATAAACTTGAAAGTCCACAATCTCATTTTCTCTTTGCAGCACTCAAATTATTTTTATACATTTTAAGTTTATATAGTACATTTAATTTTATTATTTCAATCATCACCTCTAATTATTCTAATTAAAAAAGATAACATATGGGCCCTCAAAAGTAGAAACCAAGGAATTTGGCTGATCACAGGTTTTGAGAAAATCGGCAAAAACTATTTTGTTACACAAAATCAAAACAATCTAAAATTAGGTTATTCATGATTAACAAACCTGTTTAAACAGGATTATTAGATCTGTAGATTTCGTATTACTATCGGTAAATCTCAGTAAATCTATTTTTAGATTATAGCGTCAAAAGCTTTTAACCGTTGTATCGCAAAAATTTATTAAGTGATCAGACTTTCATTATTAAGTAAAAAAGATTGGGCCTAAAATTTTACACCTAATCTATCAAACAGGTCAGTTTTCAAAAAATAGTCAAATTCCTTGGTTTCTACTTTTGAGGGCCCATATTATCTTTTCTTATTCATTTTATTTTTTATTCCAATTAATCAATATTGTCATTAATAATTTTACAATCATTTTGCTATGCGTTCATGACATATCAAATTACTATAGAGAAGAAACAATTTGGCCCATGTATTTAAGAAATATTATAGATAAGCAGATTGTCGTTAAGATTAAAATTATTTAGCTGCACAAATTTTCTTTATACTGTTAGTTTAAACTAAATGGTATTAAACCCAAGTGGGTTAAACTTTTAGGCGCATTAAACGATTAATTGTTAAAAAAAAAACTTTTTTCTAGGCGGTTTCAATTTTTGTTTGTAAAATCCCCTTATAATAAAATTATCATCTTATCACGTGTGTCCGTTACATTTTTACCTATCATTCCGTTCATGTGAATCATCTTATGTAGTACATATTTTATTAATGGAAATAATAACGATTTGGAAGTTTTATTATTATTATTATTGTAAATTGTATGTAATATTATTTATTATTATTATTATTATAATTATTATATTATTATTAAATTATCATTTATTGGTATTAGTGTGGAATGATAAATATGTAAACATAACGTATTGTGAGTCAATCAAGCGTGGCTGTGTGAGAAAATTTAATATTTATTGATTTAACATTACGAATATATAGGTACTGTAAAATTATGGATGAGACGATCGGTGAATCATGTATTATGATATAGAAATTGATTAATTGCTTGCTTGGTAAGTATAAATGTGTAAATAAATTTTAGCTTTTAAGGGTATAAATAATTCATATTAATAGATCAATTACCAGTACGACTAAATGACACATTAATAATGTTATACAAATGATCAGCAGATTTAATATATCGTCATAAATGATGAATTTTCCCACGTTCTGATTACGGCTTTATGATTAAATTTTTTAATGAATCAGCTGTCAATCAATTTGCTTTTCTTTTAAAGAAATCGGTTTCGTTCGTTATAGCATTTTGTATCTTTTGAAATTGGATTAACGGAAATGCGGACAACGTTTATAATATGCGTTAGTGAGTCACATACTGTGTATCACCAAAATAGTAAGGTTTACAGCAATATCATGATAGAAACTATAATAATTCAATGCAAACTAATCTAACTCTAACCTCATATTGTAATTATTAGAATAGCGCTCAAGTTTTGTATGAGGATTTTTAACAGCAATTCATAATAGAAACCACAATAATTTGATCAAACTCAACCTTAAAATATATTATCTGTCGAATAGGTTTGTAACAGAATTTTTTATAGTAATTCACAATAGAAATTACAGTGATTCTAATACAAAATAATTTACCTTTTCGTCGTTACTGGAATAGTGAATTCTGTAGCGAAATTTAAAAAATCGAGTTTCATTCATTATGGGCACTTTGTCTTTGAAATTAAATTAACTGAGATGTGGATAACGTTAATGTGAGTCACATACCATGTATCGCCAGAATAGTAAGGTTTATAACAGTAATACATGATAGAAACCATATAATTCCAATGCGAACTAATTAAACCCTAACACTGTATTGTGATTATTAGAACAGCGCACAAGTTTTATATGAGAGTTTTAACAGTAATTCATGATATAAACCAACGTATTATCCGTTAAGTAGGTTTGTAATAGAATTTTTTTTTATAGTAATTCACGATAGAAAATTACATAATTCTAATACAAAATAATTTTTTATCATCACAAAATAGTGAGTTCTGTAGTGGAATTTTAAAAAATCGAGTTTCATTCATTATATTGTGAAGGGGGCCAGCGGCGCCCCACAAACACTTGTAATATATAATTAAAATTAAATAAAAACTTTTAATAAAATAAAATAAAAAAATACGAATAAAAAAATTAATTTAAGCACGGACATTTGGACGTACCTAACTACTAATATTATATTAAAAATCATGTAACTACAAAAACTCGAGTTTAACTGGTTTGGGTTTCAAGCAGGGCCGAACAGAGTTTGGATGAGCAGGATAACATCCCTAATTAAAATTATGTTATTATAAAATTCTGCCACAGAATCTACAATCTATTTCAGTATAGTTGAGCCAGTTTTTATTAGAATTATTAGTCATTGCCAAAATCGTTGTGTCACCCATCATTAACCCGGGTTCAACCGGGTTGGGTTGGGTTGGGTCAGACCCGGATCAGGTTTGACATGAGGCGGGTCAGACCTGGGTCGGGTTTGGCATGAGGCGGGTCAGACCCGGTCGGGTTTGACATGAGGCGGGTAAGACCCGGGTTAGGTTTTGACCCAAGTGGGTCTGACCCGGGTCAGGCCCAAACCTGACCCAACCCAACCCATTAAGACCCCTACCGCCAGCTCATTTTACTAACCCTATATCCCCGACAAAATGTTTCACCTACAGCACTTTTTGTTAACAGAACTTTCCCCGACATACCATGTTTTCGATATCCCTTTCCTAGAAATCTCATATTTTCGACAAGACATTTATCTGACATGAAATATTTCTAATTTGACTTTTCTCTGACACTAAGTTTTATTGAATGCACTTTTTCTGACAAGAACGATAAACCCAGTGATCATCACATCACGTGAAATCATGCAGCTACGTCATTTGTTTTAGCACTATTAACCCTAACCCTAATCTAACCCTAACCCTAACCCTAATTTAGGCCAAGTGCTTAATCATGTGATATGATGAACACGAATATATCACTCTACCTATTTAAACGAAATTCTAATCGGGAAAAGATCTTGTCAGAAAAATGATGTCGGTAACATGTCATGTCTGAAAAATGTTCTTTCTGAAATACGTCATGTTTGTAAAATGTCTTTTCGAAAATGTGTCCTGTCAAAGAAAGGAAAGGTCAAAAACATGGTATGTTAAGGAAAGATTCTGTCAACAAAAAATGCTGTAGATGAAACATTCTGTCGGGGATATGGGGTCGGTAAAATGAGCTGGTGGGTAACTAGTTTTCGGGGAATCAAGATACAATAGTATTATCAGGATAATCCAGATAAAAATCTAACAGATCCAAACATTAGCTATTTAAAAAAATCATACTTATTTTCAAAATACGCAACTTATTTTTAAAATTGAAACCCCTCATTGTCATTAGGGTAGGCTTAGAATTGGAGTTGCGGTTAGTGCTGTTTATAAAAAAAAAACTTGTCTGTGAAATGTGCTGTCGGCAAAAGATACTGTCTATGAAATAAACTTGTCTATAAATTAATCATTTGTAAAATGTACTTGTCAGTGAAATAATGTGAACCCAAATGTAATCATCATTAGTATTATCAACTTTACGATTCAAGAATTTCTATTTCAGTTGGTGTTTCTTCAAAAAGATCGATCAAATCACCAAAATAAGGAAGGTTTAAAATTACGAACTGAAAGTTTAATGAATTTCAAGTTGCACAGTTGTTACATCGTACCTATGGAATAATCCTGTTATTTAATTGGTATCAGTGGGATAAGTTTATAAGAATAATATCGATTTAATTTTGCAAAAATATATTTATCAAAAATATTGATTTATATCGATATACCCATGATTGGCCAATCAGAATTCAAAATTGTTACAGATAACATGACCAGTAACCAATATTTCCAGTAATTGTTTACTTTGCTGAAACTTACCAACGTTTCAAGTTGGCCAAATTTATATTGCATTATACTTTAATTTTGCCCGAGTGTATAGTATTACACTGCATTAATTATTTCCTGTCCCTTTATTAATAGAAATCACGTGGCCGAAGGCCACGTGATTTTACTGTTCATTTTTTTTATCCCATATTAGATTATTGTTTACTTCTATTATCTTCCTTATCTAATTTAATATTATTACTGATCTGTTATCTATCCATTATTCTTTTTAAAAACTTATCACTGGAAGAACCTTTTAGCGCTCTCTTTTATATTTCCATTTATGGGGACATCTAAAGTATGTCCAGTCACATGTTTTTGATTTTTTAATTAAAGTTAGGGTAAGAGTTAATTTGGGGTTAGGGTTAGGGCATGTTTTATAGTAAAATTGTCCTCCCGACATTTTTTATTAATGCACCAAGATGGGTTTAGACTGTTGTTTCTTGTATTTTTGCTACTTTCGTTTTTTTCACTGTTTTTGTTTCTTCGGGCTGATCCGTGTCAATCTAAATAAACAATTCTATTGGTTCTATATCATGTGATAGACACGGCTTTAGACGACCCCCGTTTATAGTAATGTATGTTGTGAATTAAAATCGATGCTAATCATCTTGGAAAATTTTTTGATCTTCTTCAATAAAAAATATTGGTTCTAACTTCATATCGATTCAAAAAATGATAGATTATATAGAGAAATTGGGCATACAGATGTCTTCCAAGAATATGAAATGGGCAAAATAAAAATACATTTTGCTGCCTAAATAAACGAGTATTGAATACATCTTTTTTTTTAAAAAAAAAAAAGTACCAGAAAACAAAGGTCACTTAAGTATTTCAGTAAACAATAAATATTCTCAATTACACTAATAGGTAGTCTATTAAGTGAATTTGAATAAAACTAGCAAAACTTTTACATAACAAACCTAATTCTTATTTATTTTATAAAAATTTATTCTAATCCTGATAAAATATGGGGCGCAGGCAATAGAAACAGCCCATTTTTACAAATTTTTTGGAATCGAGTTTTTATTAGATTTATATAAATTTTAATGTGGTTGACATATTTCAATTAAAAATGAAAGTCGATTTGTATAATAAAAAATCAAGATAATGTTAAAGAAAAATTACACAAGGCTGAATAGAGCCAACACATCACGATATTACCTGATAGTCACATGTTATATTTAACCAATCAAAATCATGAAATTTGATTAATCCCGGATCAGCCCAAAAATCAAAACAAATGATTAAACTCAATTATCTCAAAATAAAATATATGTAAAAATGGGCTGTTTCTATTGCCTGCACCCCATATGATCTCCACAGGTGGATACAATAAGCTAAACAATAATAGACATTAAAATTTATGAATTTATGAAAATATATTTATATATCATTCTAATATTTGGTTCCTTTAATCTTTTAATAGCATTTAAAACCACCTATTTTAAGGATCGGCTAATACATATGTAAAGGTTTATCGGAGTGGAGGTATGACCCAGTGACCCGTACAGGTCACCCAACCCGTCAGGTTACGGGTTGAAAATCAGGTCCAACGGGTCAGAATTCGAATAAGCAAAACCCACTAAAATGCAGTTTGCTTATAAATATCGATATATGATATGTTCCTGTTTAAACGGATCATGAATAACATGGGTCAAATTCATGAGCAACATAGTTAAAACACAGTTATCTGGTATTCATTGATGTCGAAAATGAACGAACTCAAAATATGAGCAAAGTCAAGAAATTTTCCAATACAAAATCTGAAAAGTTCTGTTTAAATATCTGGAGCACAGGCTGCTCTCTCTTTACACTAATAGCTCTAATTAAAGTCGTTACATTAAACTTTTAAGAGTTAAATTATGATTTTCTGTATGACTCGTATAACCTGGGTCATAACCCGGGCCAGTATTTTCTGACCCGGTTCAAAGCTCCAATCTCTAATCGCAGGTTGCAATTTGTAGATCGTTACATGAATAATAATTGGTATATATCAGGAAATTTTATACATAGATATTAATCGATATATAGCACTTAATCGTTTTATATCGATTATAAAATATCACTATATATATGATTAACTGGATAAAAATTGATATATATCTAAATCGATATACAGTCGCACTCCTATATGGGGTGTGGTCTATTAAAACAGCCCTTTTTTACATATATTTTATTTTGAGATAATTGAGTTTAATCATTTGTTTTGATTTTCGGACTGATCCGGGATTAATTAAATTTCTCGATTTTGATTGGTTAAATGTAGCAGGTGACTATCGGATAATCTTGTGATGTGTTGGATCTACGTAGCCTCGTGTAATTTTTCTTTTACAATTATCTTGATTTTTTATTATGCAAATCGACTTTCATTTATAATTGAAAAATATTGATCATGCCAAAATTTATATAAATCTAATGAAAACTCATTTTTCAAAAAATTGCAAAAAAGGGCTGTTTTAATAGACAACACCCCATATAGTCACCTCCCTCATAGTCACATTTCCTATTTAATCGCTTAAAAGTTTGGTCCCGATTATATTTATATTAAATTTCTTTCTATAACGTCACAATTACTATATAAGCACTATCACCAAATTTTACAAACAAATATAAATAATTTATTTCTATAAAAGCACAATTTTCTATAAAATTACAATTTTAAATTTTAAAACTTTTTAAATAATAACAATTGTCTATAATATCACATTTTTAATAGTGAATTTACTAACAGTATAACAAAAAATTCGTAAGATTTAATCAAATTTCAACATCGATTTTCTCGATAACCAATAATTAAAATGGTCTCAAATTTTTACTATAGATAGAATTAATATTCCTTTATACTATATTAAAATTTTAGCTTAATTGGATCGATATTTCTTGAGAAATCGATTGTAAACGATAGTCTATTTTTTTTAAAAAATTAATTATAGTATACAAGCAATATCATAAGAACTAACAATCCAATTTAGCTGAAATTTTAGTATATTATAAAGGAATATAGCTATTGTCTATAGTAAAAATTTGAGCCTTTTTTAATTATAGGTTATCGAGAAAATTGATGCCAAAGTTTGATTAAGTCTTACGAATTTTATATGTTCTAAAAAATTCGTAAGACTTAATCAAACTTTGTCATCAATTTTCTCGATAAC